>MU942982.1:0-10376 GCA_036418165.1 Cooperia oncophora | reverse complement strand
TCCTACATTTATTTGATTAGAAGACACCGGTTAGTCACCATGAGAGCATCATAAATGCCTAAGACAGTAGTATCGCCCTGCTTATGCCTTACTTTGCTCCTTTCTTTCACGAGTTAAGAAGTGAGGCTCTAAAGCAGTTGCATGAGCCCGGCGAAGCCGGGCTTCCAAGAAGGAGGAGAGCTCGGCGTTAGCCGGGCGATCCGACTGGTTAACATCATAAATAAGATGAGCTTTACTCACGATAACGCTAATCATGCACTTATGGAAAAGTAAGAACATATATGCTGTACACAGATAAGCCGCCCCACTTCATGACAGAGGGTCGCCCACTTTGACCATGATCCAGTGGGGGGTAGGGGCGTTTTTGACGCCTCTACCCCCCACTGGATAATGGGTTGGAAGGAGATTGACGGAACAAACTGAATCTGCTCTGACGCTGCTAAGGAGCTGCGGCTCTCGTCGTCTGCGTCACTTCATTTACAGCTTTTGGGCAGCACAACGTGCAACTTTTAATAGGAAACGAGCTGGTCGCCTCCTATTGGCCAGACAGTTAGCCTACTGGCGGACACGTTTCTACTAAAGTCTACCGCCTAGCTCCGTGCTTGAAGCTGCCAAATTTTAAGCTCCCGCAGATTGTGCGTCCACTGCCGCAGAACTTATGCCGGTCCCTTTGCGGAGCTACAGTACGCCTCTAGAATATTTGATCCACGTTGATCATGTGACATGCGAGGGCGTTTGTTTCGTCAGTTGGTGTCCATTCTGTTGTACCGGACTGTTTCAGTTCCTTTGAAGACTCCTGCCTAATTTAAAGCAAACTTTTCTGCAAGTGAATACACTTGCTGCAGTGATGTTTATGTGGGTATACCTCCCACATATGCGCTACGAAAGCAACGCGATTCCATTGAAACGTTGCTGCGGGGGTACATAGTGCTAGCAATGAACCTAGCACACGAATTCACATACTTTTCACACATCTCGGAAAACACTTCGTCAACTGTGCACATGTAGAATAGCATCTGAACAGAACAGTTTAAAGATTTCCATCTATGAGAAATATTAATACTAATGAAGATGTCAGCAATACTACGTTTGATTAACTACAATTGCATGAAGGGGACCTCACAAACAATTGACAGATTTGGAACGCAATCTATTTGTTAAACACCAATAATTTTTGTCCGCTCCACCCACGAGTAAAGTCTTTTCTTGGCTCGTATGCTTCAAACATTTATTCCGGAAAACTATCGAATCATTAACCACCATTAGTTGTTCCGCGTCAACTATACAGTTGTACATAAAAATAGTTGTATTTTATATACCCCCTATGTTGTTTTACCCCACCGATTCTTTGAATCATTATAATTATGTTGCCAATGCAATATTTCCATGTCATACACAGGCGCTCCACCCACGGTACTACTTCAATCAACTATTAGTAGACCTTACTTCTCTGTTCAGAATATGAAAAATGGGGAAAACGTAGTAAGCTTTCACCAGATGTTAAGCGCTTCTCTACACATAAGGGTGCAGTAGTGATCTTGCCTGTTTATAATAAAGAGGACTGAGAATTGAATAGTGAAATCAGTCATTAACGTTAATCGCCGCCCGTGTAAACGAGCGTTGCTGAGCCCTTCCCCCAAATGGGATGAAGACCGTTACAGCGATTCAAGATAAAAGCTACAAATGTGCTGATGTCGGCCGCCTCGCTGGTGCCCTGTCATGTTTCCCCTGTGACATTTCATTGGCAGACCCAGTGTCACTTTGCCTCTCGCTTCCTCGTCACCGTCCAAAAGCAGCTACAAAAAGAAGGGTCTAGTTTGTTGCATGAAACGCTCGTTACATTTTCGCCTTCTTCTTTTAACTAACTGAATGATAATCACAGTTGAAAGCCATGACCCATTACGGAATGAGCTGATCATTCGTGGTGTCGTGTTAGCATGTGTTGTAGCACTTTAGAGGTAGTCTTAGACTTAGGAATTAGACTTGAGTTCTGAAGCTTTTTCGTTTTTCTAATAGAGATCAAGTCATGGTAGTAAAATGGCAAAAGGCCTTTCTCACGCGCAATCTAGAATCCCTCTCTGGTCATTCCATATTACTTTCGATCAGATGGGTGCCATTCAGAACTAGGTCCGCCCAAGAATATGCGACCATTGACTTATGTATACCTCCGACCTCAACATTCGTTGTCACTACGATTCTGAGTAAAAATCGAATCGATAGATCGAATGTGCGGCGCAACTACGAATGTCCTACGTGTTTCCATTTTGCAAGTTTGGCTCGTAAGTAGTACGTACTCGTTCAACGCAAAAAAAAAAACTCTGGAACAAGCAAACGTCAAGCTCCAACGCAATTTTTCCAAATTTTCGTGGAGCCCCAATCAAATCATATTACCATCCAACCAAATATTAAGCGCTGCGTAGTAGCTTTATTGCCCTGCCTTTACAGCGCTACCATTACCTCCACCTAAACCACCAACGTTTTTCGTAGTGGTTTAGGTAGCAATGGGTTACGCCTCGACAACATGACGAATTTCTTGTCATATTCTTTGGAAGCCTGTTGGCAATTTGTCAACCAACTAGAGTCGCCACCCGTCGATTCCCAAACAGCTATGCCGTTTTCAGCGTCGACCACACTACGGAAATCATCTATTGATCTTCCTATCGCCTTGTTGAAGCTGCCAAAAATTAAGAGCCAACAAGTTCCGGCTGTTCGACTGGTCATTCCACTATCTTGTCCAGCCGCCTCAGTGACGGTTCGTCGAGCAGCTTCGACTTAGATGCACTCTTTTACGACGATTTGCAAAATGACGTTCACGAACGGCTTGCACGTCCTGGTCCGCATTCAGTGACGGATTTCCTGAATACTTGGGAGAGCATAGTGCGCCAGTACACCTCCACCCAGGATACGTTTGCACAACGATTCTGCCGTTCGAAGAACTGTTACAGAACTACGACTACATCATCACCCTAGCGTCGTATTTCCGGCTCATGTTGCCGTGAACCACTGTGGGTGTTCCCAAACGTCCAGTGCATGTCATTCCTTTCCGATGTATAGAGCCTTGCGCACGACGATCGTGCGGTTGTGTTGTTTGAGCCAAATTCGAGACCATAGACCACAACAGTGATGAGTTAGAGGTCACAGAGAATTTTTCTCCTACGGGAACCTCTCGCAGGCAGAGCACGTTTTGCAATTTGAGGGATCCAACCGCTGCCAGAAAATTGTGACTGGGTGGTGCAAACTCTCCAGGAAAAGTACTGCGATTATGCTGCTTATAGGTTCCGAATCTGCAAAAGCTAGTCTTAATGGAGCTTGTTCTGGGACCTACGAACAAATACAAGTTCTGGTCAATCAGATCGTATCCTCTGAGTATTACGTGAAAAGTACTCGATTCAGTGTGGTATGAAAGCATTATAGCTATATCTCCACGGGACATACAGGGGGGGGTGCAAAAAAAATCACTTCGACGCCGATGTCACCAATATCAACAAAGTTTTGTGCAGGCCCAGAGGCAGAAATGTGAATACGAGTACCAGGGTAAAAAGAATACCCAAGATTCCTCTATAAGCAGGAGCTGGCCCTCGCCCATCACCTTCATGTACACCAAAATATGAGGTCATCTCCAGTCGCAGCCTGACTGGAGAAGACCTTTGGAATTCATGTCACCTCCAAACAGCTGCGAAACTTCTAGTGTGGAGTCACCCATGGGTAGCTACCTGGAGCATACTCTTACTCTCAATCTGGAAGACTCCAACATCAGCAGCTCCGACAACGTCGCCACGGTCTAGGACATCATCTTCACCACAGTCGTCAAGGAGCGGGTTGATGGTATGGACCGGAGGTACCTGGAATGGAAAGACCAGTATTTTCTTCGTGGACCCCGGACTGAAGGTGAGCGCTGGCGGTTACATCGAGCAACTGAAGAAGAATATCCTCCCCACATGTCGCCGCCCCTACCTTCTTGGAAACTTTGTACTGCTACAGCATTGGGTGCCACCACGTGGAATTGAAGGGCGTTGGAGAAACTCTCGCCTACTTGGAATGGAAGGGGGCTGAGTACCTAAAGAGTATGGTATATGCCCAAGAAGCGTCACTAACCTGATCTTCCTCAGTCACCCCTTCGTGGAGTTCAAACAGATGTCTACGTGGCGGATAAATCGACTCAAATTTCTCTCTTGATTTCAGGGACGATAGGCGTCCGGCTGCGTGCCAGAATCTCGTCGCTGGCGCTCATCAGAAGGCGTGTGCGAGTTTTTAATAGCATTCAATATGCTCTTTGTTATGGTTGTAGAAATGTCCGATTAGAATTTGTAAAGTGTAACCGATAGCGCCACGAAAGTCAATGAAGAAAAGTGCCTTTTTGCCCCCCCCTTGAAGATAAGCCTGTTCTCATAAGGACAGGCAGACGCTATCTGAACTACTAAGGACCTGGCCACTGAATCAATAATAAGGCCAGCTCATCAAGCCAGAGGCAGACTACCGCTTTCTGGCGGATCTTGTATATTTTGCTATAGGAGCAATCACGTATCGACAAAATGTCGAACGGTTAAAGACTCAATAAGTCTAGAAACATTTTAAAGGAAGAACGATGTCGGAAGTGCTTCTCTTCAGACCACAACAGCTTTGATTGTCAAAACAGGATTGTTCTTATTGTGGGCAAAGGCATCACACAAGCATATGCTTTCGAGATAGAAACAGTAATAGCAATAAACAAGAATAGCCTCTTCAACCTCGAAAACCGTAGGTAGGCCAAAATCTAAGAAGAACGTCAAAACTCTTCTCCAGGCCATCAAAGACTTCAGTTTCACAAGAGAGCGACGCGAATATTTCTCCAGCAACACAGATATGGAGAGTAAAACAAAAGCTATTTGAAGCAGCAGAACGAAACTGCGCGACTTCACAGCTTGTATTTATGACTACCGAGGGTGATCTTTGGAATTTCAAAAAGCAAAGTTATGAGAAAGTGCTATTCTTTTTCGGTTCTGGAGCACAGCATACCGTCATAGAGGACCATATTTGGATTCACCCTATACGGAAAAGGTTTGCTCGTAATCAAAAAAATGGGGAATCTGACATTTGCTATGGAATGACCGCAATTACAGGAAACAAAATATTCCCTAGAGCGAACATCCTCGACAGAGAGTATTTCGATTCACCCAAGTCGGAGAAAACAGTATATTAAGACAGGACAAGGCTATGCCTACCTTTAAAAGGTTGAAAGAAACGATCACAGAAAAGGACAGATCCGTGAAAAGAAGCCCACCAATTTGAAATTGGACAACAATCGAGGTTAGGTCGCCATACTATACTATGCACTGGAGTGCCACGCTTGGCAGAATTGAGTTCAATTCCAGAGGTCGTTTTCTGGTGCCTCAACCGTGCAGTCAGGTTGGTCTCTTAAGCGCACGGATAGAACATTTGAAAGACGCCCGACCAAAGTACCAAAGTTCCACAAGTGTTTGAACGGGGGGCTACTACAAGAACGTATAAAGGCGGGTTTTGCGGCGGATCTTGACAGCAAGACGATTATCGAAGAGTCCCTCTGATTATCTTTTTTTAATTTTGACAGTCATTTATAACTGTGATTTAACCTTGTTCTTTTCACCACCGACGTCACAATCCGTTTCCCGTTCCCAGTAGTCCAGCCACCGCCGTCGCCGACTAGCCACCTCCAGCTTCTATCAGTTTAGCGTTCCATCCCGATTATAGTACGCCTAACAAATTCATAATGTTCTACTGTGTTAATTTCTCACAATAATGTAATTTCCGTGTCCAGGGGAGTATCGCCGACTTCGATGACGAATCCCGATATCTCCCTCTCTCCACGTCTGAGACTAGAACCTACTCTCTCTCTCTCAGCGTGGGCCCTTGTACTGAGTACAACACTAAGCCTTATGTACTAAGTACTAGCATGAGGCGGATCATGATATGAATGGTCCGCGCAGTCAGTCTGCCATCTTCCTTATACTACTCTATCTAACTCCTCCACGTCCCAAGAGAACGTCCATTTGCTCACGATTCATCCTATCCGTCGCAATCAAGACGTTTTCCCATTTATTTATATATTTACCAGTCGGATCGCCCGGCTGTCGCCGGGCGCTCCTCCTTCTGTGACATGGCCCGGCTTCGCCGGGCCATGCGGATTTGCCGCGTGCTAAGTTAAGGATCGTTGACCAACCACACTGTTCAAAGGAATCTTCTGCATCAGCCAAGAACTGAAAAGCAGCGCTTGTTCCGTCAAGGCGCAGAAGCAGCAGCAGCGCCCCCCCCCCGCATCACAGAAGGAGGAAAGCGGCCTTAGCCAGCGATCCGACTGGTACGTTCATAACCTACATGGAAATAGTGCAGCCTTTTTTTTACAGCCACTGAATCAGCCTATAATTTATGCATCTGTCTTCCTGAAGCGACTTGCTTTGGAATGCACTCCCGCATTCAGCAGTGGAACCTTAAATGGCCCTCCCATCACAAAGGTGATTGATGGAAGATAATTGTGGTAAGAGTGATAAAGTCAGTAGCTGCTCTCATAACATCTCTGTAAACAAACCACATGCATTTGGAATAGAGCTGGCTTAGCGGCGCCACACGATGTTACCAATAAGTGAGGAATGAGTCCTGTTGGAATCACTGAGATCGTTATACTTGAGTCACATCGATCGCATTGTTGTTGTGAGCGGTGAAGCGGATTTTCAAATGTTACCTTGTCAATAATAGCTTCTATCACTTCCGTACCCGCCAATAATATTCCCGTCCCGTATCACTATCATATCACCCCATATCGGATCCGAGGTCCCACTGTTGCTGTAACCTGCGTTACGAATCTGATGACCCCCCCTTCCCCACCCCTTCGAGGGCTGTCTTACTATCTATCAACTTTATCACTGTTCCGTCACCCGATCATAAATTTCCCTTCCCACAACCTATTGCCACCTCTCGCATCAAGTCCCGTTGTTGCTGTAGCCTGCATTGCACAATTTCGATGACTCTCCCTTCGAGCGCCGCTTAGTCGGATCTTAACAACTGTTTATAGACTTTTTTGCAACCGCCAAATAATGTTTCCCGGTCCCACACCCTTCATCACCTCACGTATCTGAGGTCCCACTGTTGCTGTAACCTGCGTTACTAATTTGATGACCCTCCCTTCCGAGGCCGCTTATCGGATCTTATCAACTGTTATCACTTTCTGTCACCCGCCAATAATGTTCCCGTCCCACACCCTATATCACCTCTCGGATCCAAGGACCCACTGTTCCTGTGAGCCGCACTATGAATTTGGTAGTCTTTCCCTTCTAATGCCCATTATCAGATCTTATCAGCTGATATCACATCCTGTCGCCTACCAATAATGTTTTCGTCCCACCCCCTATTTCACTGCTCGGTACCAACGTCCACATACTTGCCCCAGCTGGCCCGCACTATGACTGGGTGGGCCCATCCCCTTGCGCCTCTTATCGAATCTTATCAACTGATACCACATCCTGTCACCCACCAATGGTGTTCCCGTCACACCCCTCCATCACTTCCTGGAATCAACGTTTCTCTGCCACTGGGACAGGTGTTATGAATTTCGTGACACACACACACACACACACACACACTTAGCGGATTATGTATAGTAGGATACCTATAATAACATATTGTAATTACTATTATCTCATGGAACTGCTACAGCTGTTCTTAGCTTCTTTTCTGTTTCTTTTTCTTCACTGTACACTTGCTAACTTTAGCTCAGTAGAGCTCGCGAATGACTCCTGAGCCGGTCTTGTACACTGAACGATATGAAAGGATGTGCCACAAAACATGATAATATTCGTTTGTGGCAGATTCGTCTTTTCTGCCTTAAAATTCATGCTTTTTCTTTCCGTCACCGATAATTTTCTACGAGAAAATCCTCCTCTGGTAATGCAGATGCTGACGCATATACCCCTAGCAGTAGCTTACAGGTTAGTCACAGATTTTCGGGGCGCAATACTGCCATCTATTTCAAGCGATACTTACCTGACGCATCGGTTTCTAATTATTTTAGATGTGTGAACGACGAGTGGGCGAAGACCAGCGATGAGAAAGCTACAGCCAAACTTGAGGTATATATTCAGCAAACTAACAAAGACCTAAAACAATAAAGGATATGCAACAGTCAGTACAACTGAGAAATGACTTTCATGCTAAAACTCAGGAGCATGCGGACGTCGTATGGAATATACTTGCCGAGAATCGTGACTTCCTTGAATGCAGAAAAGCTCTCCGTGAATAAATAACACAAGTTCAGTTTCATTTTTTCTCTCTTCTGGGATGGGACAGTAGAATTTTTTAGATAAATATTCTAGCACCTACTATTGTTTGGCACTGTTTGGCACTGATTAGTTCATGGTAATAATATATTTAAGTAACTTGGTCGATCGTCAGGGCAAAATAAAGCGAGAAGGTTCACGATGTAGTGTGCAGTGTAAACTTATGTTTACTCTCGACTGTTTATCCACTAGTCAGTTTCGGCAATGTAATTCAGTGACCGAGGGGAGGGGATAGACATGGTACAGTGAGAGACCTACGTTGATGCAAAGGTCTTCAATTGATAGCTGACACGCCGACGGTAACAACAGAAGTGCAGTTGCCTCACTCATTCTCCGTCGCGACTGCGCCTCTGCCCTAATTCAGTCTTCAATCGGGCAGTTGGTGAGGCGGACGAAGGGTCGCAGACGCGGCTGCAGCAGCGCCACGAGGAACTGTTGGCGGCGATCAGCTGTTTCCAGCCTTTAGAAATTTTCACTCTAATTTCATTGATTTCTTTTCTATCGAGGGAGTTATTCTTTGTCTTTACGAAAGTCATAGCTGGAACGTGAGTTCTTTATGTTTTCCGTGAGTGTCTTCGCGCATTTTCTTAGTACTGTCTCCTTTGTTTCTCATGTTGGTTCCTGTTGCGTGGCTCTCTGTTAGTATTCTTTGTGTATACATAGACAGGATGCACGATTAGCGATACAGTAATGAAGAAAAAGCTAGTCAAAAAGGATTCAACAAAGACTTTCATAGTATTGAACAATTCAAGGAACGCCTTATCTCAATCATATACATTGTGAAGACAAGAGAAAAACGAAACAAAAAAAGCAAGCCAAAATATGAAATAGAGAGAAAATGGATTGTGGCCGGAAACAGCTGATCGCCTAAAACAGTTCCTACGTACGCGGTCGCTGCTGCAGCTGCGTATGCGACCATTCGACCACCTAGTCAACTGCCCGGATGACGAGAAACACACGGATAAGAGGTATGCAGGTACCTGTAACCAGAAACATTGTAGCGAAACAGAGGAATTAATGCGCAGCGAAGCCAAGCCACTGAAGGAAGAGCGCCCGCCTCAGAGCTCCGAATGATATCACATGTATCTGTGTAGCGATGAATGAGACCCAGCAGGATGTACGGAAGTTCACTCTGGAGTCTCTGGAATAGAGTTATAAGTAGTGTTTGAGTTGGCCTCTCACTGCACGCTCTGCATACTGCCGGTTGTGTTCCTCATTTCAGCTCTCTACCCTTTAGCCCACCTTGCTCAATTTTTCACGGTCTCTGGTGTGCAGTGGGATGCAACTTCAACCTGTCCACCTTGGTGCATGCCCCGCTCACTCTAGGTCTATCTTCTTCTCCCCATCCGCTGAAACCTTGCTGAGTTCTGTCCACATTCTGCAGGATTCTGGACAGTTATGGAAGCTGTTCCTGACTGCTTAAGTTATGCACCGCCTTGCAAGGAGGTTAGTCGCTTGCGGTTAGGCTCTTCACGCACCCTTATAGCAACACACACTCTCTGGGAGTTAGACATAGTAGCAGCGGACTCTCTCAAAACATCGAGCGTTGTCGAAACGGTTCACTATATGTATGCTCAGGTGAACATACATGGATTATAGAAAACAAGGTTCATTTTCTTGCGCCCTTCGGAGAATTCCACAGAAAAATAATAATAGGTTGATGTTCCGAACCCCATGGCCATTAAAACTTTGCTTTTTGTCGTTTGTCAAAAAAATTAGAAGCGAATTCCTATACCTGAGTTTGCCATGCCTTCCAAACCTTTTTTAATCACTCGTTTCCATCCGTTTTTTCCTAGAAGAGCGCGAAACAAACAAACTACCCTTTGAGGTCCACGCATGCACTAACATGCATCGAGAGCTGTAGCAAAGCGCTCTACTACCTGACCCTCTCGTGGGTGCTTTCCGCGTTATCTGAACTCTCATTTGCTCAGGTTTTTGTCACTTGTGCTAATCGCCATAAACAGCAGTTTTGGGCATTGTTTAAGACCGCCGGCTTAAATGTTAGTAAGTAGATTAGTGCAAGATGTCCTAGTGACGAACACGAACAAGTATCAGGTCATTCTATTCAAAAGTGCCGAGACATGTAGAGGA
>MU942976.1:0-13546 GCA_036418165.1 Cooperia oncophora | reverse complement strand
CTCATTCCAGAGTTCTAAAAATTGAACTTCTTCCCGTTAAGCAACGTTCCTTACGTAGTAAGAAACTTCAAGCAAAGATTGAAAAGGCCCAGCACTTTCATCAGAATTTTGATGTATCGGTATTATCGCGACCCTATATACCCAGTCAGCTTACCCAGTTACAGGGAACGCTTGGGTCTTTTCAATCTTTAATCATTAATGTACAGAAGGGTGTTTAATAATGTTGTGTTCTGTTTCGAGATATTGAAAGGAGAGTTAAGATTGAAAGTAGCCGGTGAAGTAAGTACTGGGTGTTCAGACCGACAAACGGCCGCATCTCTTCGCTGTCCTTGCAATGTCAAATTATACGGAAGGCACCGAACACAGGTTTTTAACTCACTATTTTCCCGAGGAGCGAGATGGCTCCAGTCCCTGCCATCAGACCTGCAGAAGTTGCCTAACATCTAAGCATTTAGGAGTACACTTAATATCACCGAAAGTGTCCAATCGCAATCAGCGGTTCTCACATCGGCGTTTCCATCATTGGTTGTTTCCCTTCCTAAATCGCTTGGTAGAGCAAGGGAGCCGAACGCGGACTCGAACCGCGCTGCTCACGCCGCCCTCCGACAGTCCGCAGTGATGAGGACTGTAAATTGAAGAAGATTGACTTAATGAATTTGATAGGCATGCAGGATTTCCAAGAAAATTTAGGTTCTAGAGTGGTTCTTACATATGTGAACTTGTGTTGCTGTATTTTTGCTTTTGTTTTTTTAATCGAACAGTATACCCCTCGAATGTTTGATTTGTAAACTATGATATTGCGCTGAAATTGTGGCGTACCTATTGCGGTCACGACAAATAAATAAACAAATAAATGAGTAATATGTGTGATGCCACGTACCGTGCAAGTGAAAGGTGCAACACCTCTTTCCATTGTGCTTCTGCTTGTCGGGGACGCAGTGGTCTTAGAATTGTGAAGGGATACCACTGCATTCGGTTATGAACAATTTCTTGAACGAGGGGCAGAGACGTCCACTTCACCAGTCATTTTCTCATGCTTCCGCGTGGAATCGCCTCAATTTATCATTTACGACCTTCCTTCAGTTCAAAGTGTTCAGGAGGCAGGGTTTATCGAGTCGCGTCATTACACTGAATTACGCCTCACACTACGCGATATAGGTTTGTGAGGTAGTTGAAATGACAGCGATGATGCAAAATGAGCACCGGACGACGTGGCGGCATTCACGGAATGATCGGTGGCTGGAATAGGGCTTTCACACTCTTTTTGGAACACGAAAAAACCGTATTGTCAGTGAGCGCAAATCATTCGAAGGATTATAAAAGAAGCGAAGATAATGGAGAAACATAATAGCTAATTTACACGGGTTTTCCGATTTTTTGCTAATATATTCATGACATACTATGCACAGTAGGGGAAAAAATTGGAACAAGCTTCGAAAGAGTTTTTTCATGTGTGCTTTGACGTTTTTGTTCTCTCTTCTTACTTCTAGATTCGCGGTAGGCCTCGTCGATGTGAACGCAAGCTTTCCATGCTCGCGGTGAGAGCTATATTGATACTGGACCTAGTTCTACGGAGACAAAATATGAACTCTGCATTGAACTGTCCTCGTCCACACCGCCCGCCCCTGAAGTTACAGCGCATTACAGGAATTCAGCCTAAGGTGTTGATTCAAGGGTATGTTGATATAGGGCTATGCCAGCAATGAACATCCTGGAAAGACTGCGGGGTACTTATCTTTTGCAAAACCCTTGAGTCAGATAGGCAACACATTTTCATTCTGGCCAAAGTGTAGACAAACTATTCACAAACGTGTTGAGTTGAGGCTTGCTAGAAGGTATGTCGCTACAATCAATCGGCAGCACGGAGGCGAAGGACTGAAGGGCCCTTCTTCTTTGAACGATACGTAGAACTCACTTCAGGCGATACTTTTGAATATTTAGATGCGCTGCTTTCATTATTGCTTACGTATACTTAGAATCACGGCAAACTCTGTCGATTGAGGGTCACTTGACAAGCAACTCGTATAGAGTCATGTCGTGAAAGTACATCATAAACCCTATCGCGCACGCGGCTTGCGAAACAGCTAAACGGTTGGGTCGTGCACTCCCCTGCACAACTGCATGCAAGTGACACACTGGAAATTATGCAGCTGTTTGAGATACTGTAAGTCTCTCTGAACTCGTGGGCAATAATAGATGGCTCGACTTTGACAGACATCGCAGGCATATTTCATCTTGGGTTTGCCACCTTGTAATGCAGATAATCATGATTCATTGGCAGTTTTAGATATGTTTCAGGAACGATTACGAGTGAATTATATGTGCACTGCGATTTTCAGAGTAGAAGGAGAGGGAATAAAAGGGACAGCTTAGATATCGTTTCGCACCTGCTCTTAGACGGGAATTTAACAATAGTGCTCAACCCATGACGGTGCTCTCTATTGGAGATGTTAACCATTAGATGAAATTAATAAATATAGTATTATAGACCATAATAATAACTATAAAAGTGGCAAGTGGTTACAAAGGAATACAGTCACGTGAGGAACTGCCCGCTCAAAGGAAATGCTCACCGTAGCAGGCGATGAGATCAGCCAGCAGCTGAAATTGCGAGCTCCGACTGTTTCCATAATCAAAAGCAATAGTGCACAATGGGAACGAAAGTGATCTCAGAACCGCCTTATGTCAGGTGAAGACCAATGTTGGAATGTAGCGTTTCAATTAGAGGAACGGTCCGCGATGACCTATGAAAATGCAAGAGGTTATGTGGGAAGGTAGTGCGGATCCGGAGTGGACAACCCTGTGCCATTCTCGCGGCGGAAAGTTGTACGGTAAAGGAATTAGCAACAGAAGGGATGTACCACTGAAGCGCAAACTTGCTTCAGTGGTACATCCCTTTTTCCAGTGACTCCGCCTCCAGACTCCGCCTCCAAAGTCGGCCTTCCAGCCAAAAGTAATGCTCCCGGGCAAGTATCATGGAGTGGATGCATTCAGTGTCTCTTGTAGAGTCATAGGGTTCATTACTGGGAATCAGCCGACGGGAATTGTCCCAGCGCGCGGTCTTTTCGGTCTTTTACCTCTACAGTTGTTTGAGGCTAGAGGAGGCCTGACGAATGCGTTTCCAACGTTCCCTTTGGCATTTTCTCTTCATAGACGGTTCACTTGGCAAATTCTCTTCCTTTTTTTCTGCAACATCACCAAGGGTTTTTATCGCGGACCGTGCCTTTGAGATGGCCTGTAAGAAGCTTCTCTATGGGCAAAAGTGATGTGCATACAGTGGCGAAGGTGCCGCACACCATTCGCGCCGAGCGGAATCAGACCTCTAATCGGTCGTGGTTAGCATCAATTAAGCTTTTCCCCATTATTGGGTCAGTATATTGGTGCTGTGTTGGCAGGTCGACTGGCCTTCGGAAATCATTCTTATAGGCGAATTCACACTGAGAGTGCCCCATGATTTCGCATGGAGGTGTACATGGAATATGCAGGGCATTTCAAAAAGGTTTGGTCAATGCAGCAAGCTTCATCCTCTAGGTTCCCTACGATTGTCTTCCAAAGCTGAATGCGTGGAGCCTTTATAAGGCTGACCAAAGCTTGACAACTAATCCTTTGCCTTTCTTTTACCCAAAACCATCTCACAATACACAAAAGCATTGAGCAATGACTGGAAAGGAAGGGAAAAAAAAGGAATCAGATAGATCGTTCTCATTACGACGCACGTCTGTGCTTTGCTAATAGACTTTCTTCGTTTACTGAACGATCACTTATCCAATTTGAAGTTTCTCCTAGTTTCTCCTAAGTTGCCCTATTTATCTACATCAGACTCATCTACTATACATAATCCGCTAAGTATTATATGTCTGTCCGTCTCTGTGTGTGTGTCTGTCTGTCATCGATTATAATAAAAATTTTTCCATAGTGAAGCCGTGGCAGTTGGCTGTATGAAAGTTTGATTTCCAAAGCGTGGTTTAGGGGCTTTGACGGGAACATTGTTGGTGGGTGGCAGGGAGTGATATCAGCTGATGATATCTGATAAAAGGCGTCAGAAGGGGAGGACCGAGTCCATAGCGCAGGTCACAGCAACACTGGAACGTTTGTTCTAAAGCTATGATGTCCGGGCTTGGCAGCAGGATATTACCATTGTGGTGGGTCACAAGATCTGTTAGCAACTGATAAGATTTGATAAGGAGGTCAGAATGGGAAGGTCACCATATCCATAACGCGAGACGCCTAGGCGTTGATTCCAGCAAATGATATGAGGGAGGTGGAGGCGGCGACAGCGGGTGACGGGAAGTGATAAAAGCTGATAGTGGGTGATAAGGAACGTTGCAGTTTGGTTTCAGTTAAAGTGTTGGAGCTTTTACACTACCAAATTATAGAGTTTTAGTGATAGCCGACATGTTTGACGGGTGACAGCATCTTATCAATAGACGTGAGTGTGACAAGGGTCGAAGAAAGGATATTGGGACATTCTCACGACATCTATGACCACTACTGCTAAGTATTGAAGGCTCAGTGGGCTAACTTTAGCCATCATTTCTGTGATAGCCGCAAGTATAAGAGTTTGCTAAAGGAGTGCAGGACCCGCAGGCGATTGCTGTTATCTGTTACGTATTCGACCGACTAGCAATACGCTGTATGAGCAGCTCAGCGATTGAAAGAGTTCCGTTTCCATTACGGAGCGCGCCTGGCAAAGCCAGTCCAGCTAGCTAGCCGAGCATAAGAAAAGAAGGAGATTTCGGCGTCAGGCGGGCGGGCGATCCGACTGCTCAATGAAGAACATGCAACATAGAAGCTCTACCACAACCATGGCAGCTGTAGGAAAAGTCCCGGATAGCAATACCTGCAGAAAAATCATCATTGTCTAGCTTTGTTTACCGGCCATATGAAACGGAGCAATTCTAAAAGGGTGAGCCATGTAAGGGTCGCAAGTACTCCCAACCAACAATGGATTGGTTTCGTGGAGAGTTGTTCGAAACGCCCAATCTTGGCCTAGTGGAACTGCGATTTACCATGGATGGTATGGGTCGAGATGAAAGCTCAGACAGCCTTTCACCTTGCTCATTCACACCTGAGTTCCGTCGTGAAACTCTCCCGCCACCGCTTCTGCGGTCCAATGGCTTGCTTGTTGGAAGATGCGGATCGGGCCGACGATAGACTTCAAGAAAGTTATGTTATTCCTCTCAGGCATGAGTTTCTTTGCGCAGAAAAATCTCCATACTATATATGAGATGCATTCGGAGCTAATCTTAGTCGCAGCTTGATGTAGGTGCGCAGGCGACAAAGATTGTCAAAGCCGGAGTTGATCCACATCATCTCAACCGCAAGTCGTGATTGACGAGGATGGGACGAAATAGTCGTACACCCTACTTCAGCTGCGAAGTTGTAACAAATCGGACAAAGCTATCAGCTAAAAAGCTGTAGCAAACCGGACACCGGACGGGTTGAGGCTCATCCTTCAATTGTTTTCCATGAAAGTGGGGGGGGGGGGGGGGGGGGGGGGGGTGAAATGATGGTCCATGAAGTACACTCCGTGAAGTACACTCCGTCTTCCGGGGATGGGGAGCGTGCCTGCTTCACTACACTCGAAAATGGTGTAGGATGTCTTCCTCGTGAGACATTCTGACACGAATGAATGCTCACCGTATGTTGTACTGGGCAAAGATATGACTGCAATCCTGCTCTTAAAGATTGAAAGGTATAAGCGCAATAAACGGCTGTTGCAGCCTTATCGTCAATGTAGTGCGCAAGCACCTATCCACATCTCGGGGATATGGAGATCAAAATGACAAGCGAAGAAATCCGTCAGAGGCGAGCATCTACTAAAAGTACACTCACTAGCAGTGCGATTCGGACGAGAGTCGCACACATTTTTGTGGAGCTTAATGATGGGGATTTTATCATGAGCAAATAAATGGAAAATATACGACGAATGATAAGGAAAAAGCAACGGACAAGTGTTGAAAGAAACGTGTGACGAAACTCACATGCGTTAATATCTATTGTTCATTTATTATCACGTTTTCGAACGTCTTTTAATTTTAACTTAGCGTACCTTCTTCCTCATATTCATACTTATTTACTTTATTTTTATTTTTCTTGAATTTACTCACGGACTTTTATTACCATCTTAATGATGTCCCCTATATTGCACTCTCCAAAAATTTGAAAGAAAAACAGGATTAATTGCGTGCAAGCTATACTCTATCAGGTGGAGCTGAACGAAGAGCGTCGTTACGTCAAAATGGGTCGCCCGAGGTAGGATAACCTTCTTGATGGAAGCACTAACTTCGAAAGGATCCATAAAACTTACTACGGCAAGCAGTAAACCTTAGCTGGTTTCAATACGTCCTCGAGAAGATTGGCACTGAGAGCTGCTATGAGGCGCTGGGTGAAGATAGAGTCGGTGGCTTTCTTTCATAATAGGTCGGAGAGCAAGTCTCCCCCTTTTTCTTGAAGAAGATTTCCACGATCAAGTATTATGCAAAGTGGGTGTTCATATATGAACCAGTAGCCGATAAATGACTTTTTGGTGAAAAGAAAAAAGCAAAAAGAAAAAGCAAAAAGAAACTCCTACATACCCTCACAAAACCATTCCTTGACAGTCACACAAGCTCATTGTGCGAAATCTCTAGAATTGCCGGCAACTCGACACCCTGCGGCCACCCGCACAGCCAATTCCTGGCATCCAAAGAAACAGCGTTCGAAAACTTGTTTTTGAAATCAGGGTTACGGGTAACAGTTGCACGCACGAGCATTACAGCGCCAAAACAGACAATCTTGTCCTGGCGAAGTGAACTGCTGATTGGACTTCGCTTTGTTTTCTGCAGCAAAAAGTTATCTATGGGAAAGCTCCCGTAGAGATCCGCAAGCCTCCGCCGAATTTTTCACGAGATAAGACACGCTACGCTAACCTCTCTGCGACGAGCACATGTGGGATCGAGCGTATAAGCTGCAGGAACACGCGCGTAACTAGCGGGTGAGCGTTGTCTTGTAGCGCTCGAAAACGTTGAAGCAAAAAGGTTCCACTGTCACGGATGGCTCTAACTCGCACAAAAAAGGTGCCTCATATGGCGAGTACGGACAAGCTACCAAAATTGCACGGGAATCATCTCCATTTGTATTTTGCCAACTTCTCTCAGAGATCTTCTATAGTAATGCAACGAGCAGGGTAGCAGCATCGTGAAAAGAGTGAATGGTGGCTAGCAATAACGATTCCCCTGGGAGAGGGTGGGAACGACGCTCTTCCCTTGCCCCAACACCTAGCTGCCACTTTCCTACATGTTTTCAGCTTCCTAGCATTTTTTCCGAGATATTCTGACAATGTTCTACTTTCTTTTCTCCCCAAAATTTTTCCGTCGAGTAGGGGAAGGAGCGGAGGTCTTTGGAAACCAAATACTATTCTCAGCTACCGGAAATAGTAGTTCTATAGAACTTTGGTGGCACAACCAAGTTGCTGGCACCAAGTAGGGGAGTATACTTTAGCCAATATGAAAGGGGAAACCACGAAAAGTCAATAACAGGGAGAATTTTTTTACCAAAGCGGCAAATTTCTCTCAAAAGCATACGACCTCTCCTTCCCAAACAACGACCAGATACGAGCCCCTCCCCAGCGGCCAAGTACGAGCCCCTGTGTTTAATACAACGATGATGTACCCCGAATGCACGACTCTGAAAAGATCTGCCTGATCCACTGTGGTTTCTCTCCAGAATAAAACTCAGGCTCCCAGCAAGAAAATTCTTCAAAAGCTACCGAATCTGCTCGGGACATTCAGACCGTGTTCGAAGAGGTTGTAGTTGTGAGTACTGCTCACAACTGCAACCTCCCACTGACCCCAAAAAAAAACTGTGGGAACTTATTTCCTGACCTATTATGTACGTCTAATTGAGTTGCGAGTAGTATCTACAAGTACATCGAGATGACGTGACATGAGAGAATTGAGCAGTCCTCTTGGGCGGACAATAAAGAAAATGGAAACTATACCATACTAAGTGGGCCAGAAAGTGCGCATGCTATTTCCTCTCAAAGTCGTTGTCATATATGGGAAGGTTTATTAGTCGTTGGCACGAATAACATTAGTGGGGTAATATTCTATGACCTTTTGTTGATCATTTTAACAGCTTTCTGTGACATACCACTCTATTCCATAAGGCACTACCTCTTTGTGTCGCTGCGTCGGTCTGTAGTGAAACGTCACGCGTCTCTGAGCGCTTTACCTCGCTCCCTCTCAATCTTTCGTGTGACGGAAGTGGTACAGTCTGTACGTGCGGGTGAATGAGCATCTGGTAGGCAAGGTTAGTTCACGCTTGTCAACTGCCTTGGAAGTTCGTAGGATACATGGCGAAGAAATTCTCGGGGTCGCGTTGAGGTCTTCGCGCGAGAGGCACAAACCTCCAGCGAAAAACTTTTGAGGCATTCTGGATCAAGTTCATCAGCAAAAAAGAACCAAAGCGAAGAGTGCTTCACTATCACGCAGAAACTGAGGCCCTGTGTAAGGTTGGCCTCCTAAGAGAGACCCTGAGTGAAGATCAGTTCTCAGTTCGACAGCCAGCTTCCTACTGGTCTCGAGTATCGGACTAGGTTACGGTAAGTGGTCTTCATCGTGGGTGGAGATGGCTGTTTTGGTGTCGAATATCAGATTAGTAGGGCTCCAGAGACGCTTGGTTAGCTAGTCACGAATCGCTTCGACCCTGTCAGGCTCTGATGGAAACTATTCCACCGAGTACATAAGCCGGTAATGAGTTCTAACAGCCTCGCGAGTTCACCGAAACAAAATATAGATTACTACCACTATTCCGACGTTTATTGAGTTCTACCGCAGTATTGGCGACTTGTACGCAGTGGTCGTCAGAAGAAGGTCGTGTGGTCACGAAAACAAAAAGATAGGATGATCGAAAACGACTGGAACGGAGGATTGGTCGAAAAATTTCTGGGAGAATGAAAAGCAGAAGTGCAAGGCCGGTACACTTTCGGAAATTTCTATGCGGAGAAAATTCAATATACAACTTTGGAATAGAGTTGAAAAAACTCGTATCACGAAGTGACGCAAATTATTTGCGCGGCTTCATGGCGGTCTTCATTTTCACTTGGGCTTTTTTTTCCTGACAAGCAATTGAATGCAAAATAAACTCCCAGCAATTTGTATTCCATCACTGTCTTCAGTTATTATATAATCTAATATATAGAATTGGATTAGATCATTATTGATAATACATAGACTTGGGCGACCTGAAAAGCGTTTTCAATTACCGCCATTACCTCCAATGAATGTAATTGCAATCCTAGGATTAGGCTAAACTTGCTCTTATGACCAACTTGAGCCCCAAGGACACAAGTGTCACACTCACCGGGTAGCAAAATTGCTTGCGTCATGTGTAACAGGCTCCTGCACCCTCTCGCCCTCTTTGGCACCACAGTTCGCCCCTGCGATGACGTTGAATACTATTTTTGCACGAAAAAATAACGGTAACAAAGGCTTGTAATGCACGAGACTACCTCCGGTTCCAGATCTTAGGTATTCTGAAGGTTTCCTTTGCCTCACATACTACAAGTTGAACACGTCGTCAGCTAAAGAAACATTCATATTATCCTTCAGAGTACCATAAAGCAGAAACACGTCGATTTGTAATGGGTGTTCAGAGATCACATTTTCGAAGCATTTGAATCTACCCTTCCCTCTTGAGCCAGTGGGTAAGATGGGTGATAACCCGTTAGATAACCCGTCAATGTTAATGGAATGTAGAAGCACCAATATCCATGAGTCCCTAATTTTTCCTGTATCCTCCCCGAAAGGTGGTAGTCTTCACTCAGTTGAAAAATTTTGTTGGCCTTATATCCAATCGTTTTTAGACAGCGCGATCAAGCGATACCGCCAGAGTTCCATCACTAAGTTGCAATAATTTTTAGCAATGTTTCTTAGCGCACAGCTCTTCTCTCGTAGTCTATCATCAACTCCTAAGCCCCTTTCTTGAGATGAAGTTCGATTTCGGCAGCTTGGATTCTGGGCGCTGTGGATGAGCTGATACCCGCTCGAGGTAGGCAGGCGATATAGTGGAGCACATTTTATCGTCTCCAGCTGCTGTGTTAGATGCTCGCTAGAAATGGCGATGAGTAGTAAAGCCTGATGGAGGAGGCGGGGCGGCACACTAGTGGGGGACGGGGGGGGAAGTAGGAGGGTTAACAGCTGTTTTGAAAATTGGTGCGTGCTTTGGCGGTGTTCAGATTCGCGCGAGGTGGCACTTCGGTCGCGCGTCGAGATATCGCGCTAGTGTACGACTGCGTCGATCGCTTGAGCGTACGATCGCGCCCTTTGCTCTAGCGACGATTGTGCAGCGCGACTGATCGGATCGCGCTCCAATGCAAAAATCGACTGGACCAATGCCAAATCACATTAGTATACACTTACTTTTTTTTTCTTCTATTTTTAGCTTCTGGTTACCACGTTTACCCTGAAAAAACCCGCCCAGAAATAAAGGAAGTGCGCGCACTCAACATAGCTACCCATCTAAGAAACTCGAATGTTCAGTTACAAAAAAGTACAACAACCCACAAAACATTAGGAACTGGGAATTGAGGAACAATAGCTGACATGGGAATGAAAAAGTATTGAAAGGGAAGAAGCTAAGAAGAGGAGAAGGAAGTAAGAAGTTAGTGTATACGGATGTGAAATAGCATCGGCCCAGTCGATTTAAAGCACTGGAGCGCAATCTAATCATCGCGCTACACAGTCGTACGCTTCCGCGAGCGACGCAACCGTGCGCTCAAGCGGTCGACGCAGTCGTGCGCCAGCGCGATCGATCGCTCGAACGCGCGACCGAAGCGCCGCCGTCTTCGAAGAAACGCTGCCTTACCGCTACGAAGACGAGCTGTTAGCACTCCGAGAATCCCGTGCAACAGCCCCGCTAACGGAACCCAAGTGATGGTAAAGAAAGGTCAGTGTTCGGATTAGCTACGAAGTGAATGAGCCTTCTTGATGTAGGCTGCATTGGCGGTGTGCTTTGGTTTGAGAGGGCATGAGCTCGCCTATAGTTTGGGTGGTCGTTTGTGCAGTCTGCCGTATAGGTGATCCTCCTGATTCCTGGCATTCCTCCTTATGAGTAAGGGATATCAAAGAATATTCGGCGAAGCATATGCAACAATAAAAAATTAGCAAACAAATAGGTAGCTAGCTGGAATCGTGGAAGTTGCATCTGTAAAACCCAACTAGTGAAATATGCATTGACATTTCAGATAATTTTTTGCCCGGAGAATATCCAGAGCACTAAAATTCAAATGTTCCATAAATTATGCGACAGTCTAATATTATTCATAATCCTTTTATGAGAGAGAGATATACCACCAGTTTGCATCAAAGAACTGTGATAAATTACCATTAAATTACCATGCAAATATCCTACTAAAGGACATATCTGCAAACCAAATGAGTTTCTAGAAACTTGAAGGAAGTACCAAGCATCCATCGATCATTAGTGTGGGTCAAGCTGGTGAGGCTAAATTGATGGGCCGGCATAGGTAAAGCATCTGTAGGGTACGGTAGAGTGGAATGAGTCTTGCCATCGATCACCTAGCGCTTGCGTGTGGTATGACCTCAGCTGGTTACGTTGGTTAAAGGCATATGGCACGATAATTTGGTACTCGGTCTGAAATGCCGGCATGGGGCTATATAGGGGGAAAAGGGCTAAAAACGAAGTGAAACTTGTAGAAGCCTGCAACGGGTACCTTTCGTTCTTAAGCGCAGTTGGCACGTTAAACCCCTGAGGCGAGTAGGATTAATACGCCTGGCAGGACGGAATTCCCGCGCCCCTGAGCAGGCGCTGCGTAGCGCCTTTTCCAAGAAAGCTACCCTTATAAGGCCTATCAAGCTGCAACATACCGACCTGGACGCTCACCCGCGCCCGCCCGCTTCTAAATGGAGGACCGATGCTCGTATTGCTTCATTTGCAAAGTTAAAGATGAAGCGAAGGGACTGATATGAAGCGGCTGCGGTGCTGCATGGATATATGAGTACATACGTGCAGCCGTACCACCGTAGCGGTTATTGGCAAGATGCCTACGGGAAACTCGTCCGAAATCGCTTTTTGAGTCATCAGAACGAAGGCTTTTCTTCGCAGTTTTTGACCGTTTCACTTCGTTTTTTTCGCCATTTTCCCACTATATAGCGCCCTGCTAGCATTTTAGACCGAGTACCAAATTATCGTGCCATATGCCTTTGATGACTCAAAAACAATTTCGTACGAGATTCCCGTAGTTTCCCGACGAGTGCCAATAACTGCCGGTAGGTACCGCTGCACATTTGTATCTGCTAACAATAAGACATCCATACAGCACCACGACAGCTTAATATGAGTCCCTTCGTTACATTTTACTCCGCATGAAGCAACACGAGTATCGGATACGATCGGGCGGGCAGGTGGGCGTCTGAGTTGTTCCAACTTGATAGGGCCCTGCAGAAGTACCTTTCTTGGAAAAAGCGCTACGCAGCGCCTGCTAACGGGAGCGGAATTCCGTTCTGCCAGCAGGGCACATCATTGGTTGGCGATTTTAGTCGAGTCTGTACGACCCCCCCCCCACCTTTTTTTGGGAGTTGGTACGACCTCGAGCCGTCGAGCGGAAGGGGGGGGGGGGGCATATAGTACGCATGAAACAGGAAAATACGACCCCTCCCCTTTACAACGTCCATGAAGCGAGAAAAATCAACTATCAAAATAAATTTTTCTCAGCCCAAATACGACCCCCCTCTCCTGGGCCAAATACGACCCCCCTATTGGGGATTCCCCCAACGATGTGCCCTGCTTACCAGTAGTATTAGGGATTTATCGTATCGGCTGTCTTCAAAGGACAAGAGTCGTTATCGCTATGGTGCTATCAAGCATGATTTTGCCCGAAAATCCCTTTATTCGCTTTGTACTCGTACGAACAAGGATAAAAAAAGGTCCTAACTTGATCTTATTTTGTGAAGGTTTCTTTTTTGTACTATGTACTGAATACTTACCACTTTAGCACTGCTATTCAGAGTCCCGTAGTTCACCATTTTCCACTGCTCGGTGTGCTAAAACAGCGGTTACGGGATAAACGTTCCAATGGCAAAAGACAGCTCAGAGAGTCGCAAAACCTGTTCGCCTCCCTTCCCCGAAATACCATTTTCGGAGATTCTTCCGGTTACCCAGTAAACTGCAGCCAAAACTGACGTTAACAATGCAACACTCATCAAGCACACCATTCTTTGATGTTGAAATTCAGCCTACTCTTTCCTGCATCCTAATGGTACTAACTCCTAGTCTCATAGTAATTCATTATTATTGCATAGATCACTCCGTGCCACAGGAAGTACTAAAATCCAAATGGAAAGGAAATCCAATGAAGTGTTTTATTTGACCGTTTAACTCGATTTTGTACGTTGGACGCTGCCGAGGTCAGCAGTCAGCGCATACAACTGATTGAAGTCATCCAACAGGCAATCGTGCTGGAGGTACTCCCTCTGTGGAAGCCCATCATTATGTTACCGGCCCAAATAATCTGCCTGCCCTAAACACATTCCCGAGAGCGGCC
>MU942962.1:0-11784 GCA_036418165.1 Cooperia oncophora | reverse complement strand
AGACGACGAGCGACGACCAAAAAACGGACAACAGCGAAGGAGTTCTGAGGGGAGGGACAACTGAATTAATTGCCGGATCTCGTGGGAAAACGCTTGTTCGGACAAAAAAATAACGTGCAATTTTTGAAAAATCAGGCACATTTGGCTCACAGGTCTTCATTGAATGGCTCAATCTTTTCATTTAATAATCGAATTCTGAGAGCAGGATGTAAGTTGGATATGAGCCTGTTCTTCTTGAGCAGTTTGTAAGTGAAAGTGGCTTTACCAGGTAGCCGAAAAAGCCTTCAATCCCTTCTCCTGGAGTTGGTTACAAGAGTGGTATGGGCATACTGCGAAGAAAATCTGGGCGCTCGGACGACAAACCAGACAGCATGAAACTAGGAAGCTCAAAGAAGGTGCAGGACAAAAAGCATAGACAAATTCGATAATTGCGTCATTCCAGGATGGAGCCACGCCCATACAACGAGGTGCCAAACAGTCGAGCAAGACAAGATGAGCAAGATGAGCACGAACACAAGACCGCCCCCCCCTACCAGTCGCGTTTATTCCGGGGGACTGTTGGGCACGAGAGATAGCTCAAGTCACTAGTGTCCTTGTCCCGCAGTCCCGCACTATAAAGCCGATAAAGGGACACCTCCATTGGAGCAGCCTACGCTGCACACGGAGTTCATTGCTTCACATGGCCTATGGCGAGGTCGCTGATTCTGAGGCTAGAATACAGCTCGGGGGTCAAATTGAGTTTTCCACAAGGAATTCTACTTTCACAATCTACATCTTCCACGAAAAGCCACAACCCTCGGCTCAGCTCTGGAAATTACCCAATTTCTGAGTATAAGGCGCATTTCACAGAGTCCCACGCGACTACGCGCGCGGAAAGTTGGTAGACACAGTAGTTTCTCTGCTGCATAGTTAATGTTACAGTTGGTTCTCAAACACCCCTTATTGAAAGATCAGTAATGCTGAGCGAAACAAATAAAAACACGCGAAATTAAAGTGGGGCAGAAAACTAATTATGGCTTATAAAGCGAAGATTCGCCCTGTACATGGGGCCACCTTATACCCCACAAAATATGGTACAGATAACGGTAAAAGGGCGGAAAGTGAGGGATTACATAAGAAGGATAAGGAAGCTGCGCAGACGCTGGCGAAGAATAGGAAGCCTTAATTTAACACCAGAACTCATCCAGCTCACCAGAGCTAAATGTGTTCTATGATAGCGAGACCGAACAGTGAGATCATTAGTTTTGAGGAGGACTGAACTTTAGGCCGGAGTTCGAGAAAAGTGGAACGTCAGGAGTAGAACCACTCACCAACCTGCGCGATCCAAAGGTTGATAACTAATCAACGAATGGAACACAGAAAACTTTGATGGAATCCTTTAGCGCTGCTCCAAACGCTGATGTTCTCCTAGTTGCTCCCTGCGAAGCCATCTCCCAAGCAGCACTGCAGGTGATCTTGCAGGTGACAAAAGTGACCAAAAAGGCTGAAAGCGAAAGGTTGGTGGGCTAGACTTGTGATAAGCCATGCTATAGTGGAGCCTATTGACAACCATTATGTATGTAGTTGTTTCCGGCTGTGCTTCAGCGGTTTCCTCCAAAACAGCGCCGACTATGCAATTCCGATCACGACAGGGTCCATTTCTGAGAAACACACTCATTTGATGCAAGTCCCTGAAACAAATGCCTTGTAGACTACAACGGGCAGTGCTTCCACATGATTTTAGTGAAAAAAACGCGTCCAACAAAGCTGTCCTCGATGCCCGCAGAATTTTCAATTTTCATAATTGTCAATTTTCGTGAGACAGAAGTGGTGTAATGGCGAACGTGCACTTACTGCGCGCGTGGCTTTGGTCAAGTAACGGATCGGTCCTCGCCAATCAAGCATTCTACACTCCGGAGATGGTGAATTGGTACCAGATCCTTGTGTGAGGATAAAACCTTGACTTGTACATCGGCTGGACCCCGCAAGGGCTTGATATGTCATATCACATTCAAAGGCAAAATGCACACTTACCTGCTAGCTGTATCCTTGATATGTGCAAGGTTAAAAGGTTCCCAGCTGTCGAAGAGTGTTAATTTCCCCATCCAGGCATGCACTGCGATGGTCCTCCGGGACTGTACTGCTTCTGCAGTCTCTTTGCTCCTGAATTATGGCCTTCCGTCATCCTCCGATAGGATGCCTGCACTATGAGCAACGCCTCAGTTGTCATCCACAGGAGCGCGTTTTAATCGCATTTGAAAGCGCAAAGTACGAGACTTGACAAATTGCCAAAAGCACCACGCGCGACACGCGTTCTGCGAACATCTGTGGAAAAGATGAGGCCGAGATATGGTAGCGGCGTGCTGCGTGTCTGCGGCGTAAGTTACTTCTAAGGCAGAGTATGGAGGACTTAGCGGACTAAAGGAACTACTACAAGGTCTTGGAGCTACATCCCCGCTAATGTTCTGATTCACTACGCCTCGGGGCCTGTTAACCCCGCACATGCCAAGAATACACATCGTACGCTCTCGCGCGTTTTGTCTTCAAAGGCAAGTCCCAGAATCCTTTGATGTTCAGGAGCCTTCTTTGGACGTAGTAGTCTTGCTTGCAAGCATGGGAGATGTGCCACTTTTACAGCTGGGGAAAGCGCCGCCCGTTCGCGACGGAGCCATGGTTCCGTCCACGGCCACCACAACACCCAAGATCTATTTTCAACTACTGCCTGATGGTGAGGATGTTTCGCTACTAATTCTTTGAATTCGAATGGAGAGTGAGGTGATATGGAGAAGGAGCTGGCACCAACAACTGAGGAACTCGTCTATAAGCGTAAAAGAGATTCGTGAGAGTCTTGTACTGAAAACATTAAATTACTCCCACTCCATTCATATATCGCTTTACATATAACACTAGTTCAGGCTAGTGAGTGCCTAATGAATATTTTAAGAGGTTGTGAGAAGGTTATTTTTAGGCTCACAAGACTTAGGTGAAGCAACCAAGAAATCATAGTGAAAGCGTTGTATTTTTTATTCAGAAGTAGGTCTAAAATAAGATAGTCGATCGAAGGTGCCGCGACCAAAGGTATGATGCCGAACTGAGGTCTCAGATCAAACACGCTTAGGCTAGTCAAGCTCTGCGTCCTAGCTGGAGGTGTGAGATAGAAATTAAAAAGCTATGGGTTTTGTTTTGCGCATTTAGCCACTTTGCGTGTAAGTCCATATCCAGAAATAGGGGTGGGAATGCCCAACACATTCTTGGGGACGCACTTAGCGTCGCCCAATTTTCCTTCACCAGCTGACACTTCCAATCCACAAGATAATCATCATTATTAAATAGGACAAGTGCCCACCTTTCTCATAGTTTCTACATTCCACTCTTATAGAGCTACGACAACTGTGATGAGGAGAAGAGGTGGACCTCACATTCAAGTAGACGTCGATTTTCAAAATTTTTGCTTTCTGAAGGGCAAAGAAGCATGATAGTTACCACCTTATTGCAGCCCAGAGGTGTAGCCGATTCAGCGAAGATTACGTTCGGCTGCGCGTCCAGGAGGTTAATTAAACGGCTGTCATTCCGTGCTGGTGGCCGACCTTGCCTGCTTCAAACGAAGTAACTCCAGCTTGCAAATGCTGGTACAAACAGGACACTGTGGATGGCGACATCCTTTCTGAAGACCGCACATATGTTAGCTCCCTCAGCTACGACAGAGTGGTTCTGCAGGAACTAATAATATGGGATAGGTCGAAAAGTGCCTCGACGTCTGGGGGAGACTTTTAGACTCTGAAAGTTTCCACAAAGCCATGGTATAAACGTAGCAAAAACCTCTGAGAACGCTCTCCACTATGTAAAAAAATTCAAAATGTTTTCTGGTTTTTTCTAGAGCAATTTAATCAAAGTGTCGCAAGATTTTCCCAGCCTAATATATGTAGAGAAGAGCAAGAACCTGGGAAAAAAAGTCAGACTCGCATACATTTAATGACTTTGCCGACGCATAAGAATGGGAATTCCCTTTGAAAAAACCAAGAATGTCGCAAGGCTTTTCTCATGGAAATAAAAAAAACTGATTAGAGTCGTTTTCTGAACGGAATGGTTGAGAGTAGGGAGAGAAGGGAGGAAACCGCTACAGCAGTGGCTCTGCAGGATTGTATGAAATTGTGAAGCCTGGAAGAGCAGTGCCTGTTCATCGAGGAGTTGGTTTACAGTGAGGAAGGACCGTAGAGTGAAATAAAGGAAAGCATGGTCAGGGTCAAACCAACTTCTCATTGGATAGGCGGCAATAAACTCAACATTATATGCGGCAATAGGCTTAATATTGCATATAAGTCCAGGAAGTCAGGTGTATACAGTACCCCCTCCCCCCTGAAACTGCGCGCGAAGGTAAATGTGCCGGAGCATGCATACAACAGGGCATCTTGGAACTCGAACATCGCGGGTTCAGGTTCAATGCATGGGACAAGGTATCCGCAAAGCGCTTAAAAGCTCCTGCCGGTGCCAGGGGATAGCTTTCCATGAGAGCCCTGCCCGATTATGTGCGTTCACGACGCGATATATTGAATTTCACGCGCAATTTTTGGGGGTACTGTATGCACCCTGACTTCCTGAACTTATTCTTGTGCAATGGGCCAATCCTAATCGCTATTCATGTCCAAGCGTGCACCGAAGAAAATTCTAGTGCAAAGACGGTTACCAGAACGGCGCATAAGTTTATTACATTATTACTTCCTTCCTCCCCCTAGAGTGAAGGCCGCGCCAGTGTGAGGTCCACTGTTCTTGCTGAACACTGCTGGATGATAATCTGGAGAAAAGCATCAATTGTCGGAAATTGCACGAAACGTATGGGACAATCAGCCTTGTAGTCGAGGACCATTCGGAACTATTTAATTATTGACGTGATGAACCTATAGTTGGGAGAGGTTGCGCTCTGGCGTAACGAAGTAGGCACTGGTAAGCAGCTACCTCTTTTCTTTGCGGACTAATATCTTATCAGCTATTCTGCACCGAATGTACGGATTGATAGGTAGTTAGGGTCCACTTCAACATCATCAGCTTGGGTTAGCCAACGGGACCGGCTTTTACTATATCATTCCCGCAAAGATGAAGTTCTGAACACGTGTCACCCAAGTCGAAAGCTTGATATAGAAGAGTTTTCTTGAATTGAAGGGTACATTTTACTGAAAGCGATGACCAGCTGTCAATTCGGCTGCAGTCCAAGTGATAGAAGGTGGTGATGTGACAGGACTTCATTTTGTCGAGCATGATTGATAGAAACATATAAAATGAGACCACTTCACTTGTGGATGATAGATGAGTCTAGAAAAATTGCAGGGAAGCGGCTGCTTGTCATGGGCCTCTGTAGAGCAAGACCAACTCAAACTGGGCAACAAGTTTGACCAATACAATCGACCAGGGTCAGTAAGAGCTTGGTCTTGAAGATACGGTGGACGCTCACCTGCAAAGGGATGCTTGCTACGCACGAGGTGGACAGACCCCCAGCTGTAGAAGTGAGTTATGTTCATCATTCGAAAGTGGGTGGAAATAAAGTTGGAAGGTTGTGATAGATGGAGGCCGTTTGGACTCCACCACTATCTGCCGAGGTCCATCAATATGAACGACAAGCTGACTACAGGTTAGACCTTGAGAACAAACAAGAGTGAGAGGGCGCAGACAATCATCTCGGTTGGCTATAGTTAGGCGAGGCACTTCCAAGTGTTGAAAACGATGAAGCTTCCACAGCTGCGAGCCCGTCCTTCTTACACATGGCATGGATATGGATTTTGGAAGGTGATTGTACAGCGTATGTTCTAGGTTTATTCGCAATGAGCAGCTGAAAACATCCTGGCAAAGTTGGAAAAGAGAAATGGTGTTCGCTACACGCGAAAAAAAGAAGCGGAGGAAGGCCCAAATAAGGCTCACCTTCTTCCAAGCAACAGGTCCCGGACAGGAGAGGGAAACGAGAGATAGCAGCGTGCGATGGGAACGCCATGCGTCTTGACTCCCTTACCCCGCAACTTTTTTACGCGAACTCCTACTACAATTGATCGCTGTACTTAGCACTACCGTTTCCACGCAGAATTCGATTCTTATTTGTCGGAATGAAAGATCGTTGCTTTCAGGAGTGTCGCAGCTTAAAGGCAGCGTCCGCGATCAACCAAAGTGAAAAACCCTCCAATGAAAACGAACGCGGAGTACGCAACCACAGCGGAAATCCCACTCTTGCGGCTCGAAATCGATTGGTTGACGAGGGCGGAGTCAACAAGGCTGAGCTGACGCCTCCTTTCCTGTTAATCCCGCCCCGACTGGTTAACAGTTATCAGTGCTTGCTGGCATTGATAAACGCTAAGTTTCTGGTGTTCCGAGACCGCGGGACGTGTATTTGGGAGTAACTCCACCAAAGGTCTGCGAAACTTCGTTCCAAATGCCTTAAATTTCTTAGGCGTCTCTATTTCACGCCAATTACGCACACCTTTTCATCCCTCACTCTTTTCTTGATTAGTGCTTATTGCACACGCTGTTCTACACAATTTGACGGCCCTGTGGACCTGCCAAGTCCGCATGCGGGGCGCTGGTCTTTAAACAATGACCAAGAACATGATGTTTCCTCAAGATGGCGTACAACTTGCGAACGCCGGCGTGTGTACCCGCTGGTCCGCCTGCACTTGAACTTGACGTGGTTTAGTGGTTGTGGCTCTTCGGTCAGGACATTTTCATTCTGCCCGTCACTGCCTCTGCCCAACACAAAACCAAGATGACAGTTGTTTTAAACCGACATATTCACAAGTGGCCCATTCTATGCCATGTTCAACTATACAGGTGGTTCCATTTTCAAATTTCTACACCCTCAGGATCACTGGTTATTAACGAATTCACCTATTGGGGCACAAAATCGCTCTACATGTCCCGCGTACGGTCGATCCCCGCAAATCACTTCAAAAACCGAATTCTCACATGTCACTTGTGAAGATTCGAGATGAATTCTAAAAACATGGCGCACTCCCAGTAAGGGTTCAATTGGCGCTGAGCGCTTTATTGTTTTGAGATTGGTCTATCTCACTCCGTTGATGCTTCGCTTCGAATACTACGCTGTAAGACTCAAGCTTTCCATCTCATTCGAGTCACTAATTATAAGCCATGCTTAGGCGCTCAAAAGGATGGAATTCTCGAACCATAGGTTGAATACAGTAACCATCAAGAAAAAATCGTTGACGAGAGAAACATAACCATAAAACATCAGCAACGGCGAAATAGTTTTGCAATATAGAATATTTTGTGGGAAATTTGGAAGTCTTTACCAACGCAGCAGTTATTTTTAGACAGGGATAACCTATTGCAAGGATTGGGCTACAGTTTATATCACCGCGACCTGTCGGGTCGCAATCAGCACTTCCCACCTGCTGCCATCCCATCAGTGGCTGATTTCTTCCCGCATCGAGCATTGTGTTTCGATCCGCATCGGTAGAGGCTAACGGACAGGCCGGACGCGAACTCGTACCGCGTTGCGCTCGCCGCCCCGACAAATTTCAATTTTGCAGACTATATACTAACTAAGCAGTGAGTAGACTAGGGTGTGCCTGTGTTAGATTACTTGCCGCACGTGCAATGATGGGACAACACTCGGGATTGGCAAAATGGGTTTTGACGTAGACAACATTCACACTCGACCACATCTCTGTGATTCAACGATCATTAGTTGAGCATGGCCGATCAAAGCCGACTTCGATTACGATCGACCATATTGGTGGGAGCTGTTGTAGCTCGAGGGACACGCTGCGGGGGGGGGGAGAAGGAAAGCATAATTAAGTGCTATTCCTTTCAAAGCAGTAAGCTTTTAGCCTGACGGCACAAGTCGACAAGACCTTAGTTTCGGCAACTTCGGGGGGGGGTGGTGGAGGGTTGTCGTCCGTGCCGTCGGCATGGTCGCTTCGCGGTTGGTGCGCGAACGTGACGAATTGCACCCCAACACTAATCGCAAATGGCCCGATGGATCGTTTTTATGAACCGTAAAGTTAAGTTCGGTGCTTACATGATGTAAATTGAAGTCCCTGCAAAATGTGAGAGCTTTCATTCTGAAGGCAGGTCAAAGAACTTTAAAGGCACAGTCCGCGACCGCAAATTGCGGGAAACGGAACTCAAATAGGCACAAAAAAGTGCTAAGTATCTGATTAGCGGAGAAAAGCAGCAGAAAAAGCAGTCCGAAATGTTATAGAGAAAGATAACATAGTGGCTACTAGCTAGTAGCTAGCAGCCGGTGAGGGTCGGCATGGGCCTAAGGGGTGTCCATGGGCCTAATTAGTCAGCTTCTAGCGGAGTTCTTGCCGTTTTTCTTCAGCATTTTGGAAGTAGCGCAGCCTCAAAAATCGCCTTCCGGATCGTCCGACACATTTGAGAGGTCATAGCCTTATTTTATCGCGGAATGTGCCTTTAATAGTTTACGCAAGAATTATTTTGTCCACAAGAAAATGAACTGAGCGATCATGAGACGACTTTAATGAACAACAAGGTGTAAATTCCTAGAATAACAGAAATCGAAAGCGCCATGTCCCCTTCTCTCCCGTGTTTCCCCCCCCACCTCCCCGCAAGTAGGGTTAGCCGTCAGCGAAGCTCAGTGACTTCAAGTTTTAATGCAAAAGCCAAGGCATGCTTCAACTTTTCTCGAAATCTAGGCATCAAGGGGAGAGACCTAGTAGAATATATAGCGGCGCATGAAATCGGTACTATAGATGACAGCGTACCCAGAACTGAAATTCGAAGTGTGACCCTGATCAAGAGAAAGAAAACGCTCCCATTTAGAAGTACCAGGAAGTAGCAGCGTCTCATTTTCAACAATCATTTTTTGACTGTTTAGCGAACAGAAGGAAGACAGGGGCAGACAACAATTAACCACCTTCAAGCAGGCCTACCGTGCCTACTCCCTAACAGGGGGGGGGGCAAAAAAGTCACTTCGACGAATCAATATCACAAAAAGTTTTCGCGCCCAAAGAGAAGACCGGTGGATACGAGTACAAGCGGCGGAAGAATAACGCAAAGATATATCAAACGCAATTTCGGCAGTCATCCTATGTGATTTGCACAACGTACGCTATCTTTCGCAAGTAATCGAGGTCGCATTAGGCGCTGATTGTATGGTCAGAAAAAGAACTGCCTCGCTGTCCTTTTTCTTCGGAGCCCCGGAGAAGGTGTGCATCAAAGTAAGGTCGCGCTGTTCCTCAGTAAGCAGGAGCTGGCCCTACGCCCCATCATCTCTCATTATACCAATAGAGGTCATCTCAGTCTGCAAGCGCTAAGAAGACCTTTGATTCATTTCACCTCAGCTGGGACTCCTTGTTGTGGAGTCACCCATGGATAGCTACCTGGAGACCAGTATCCGATGTGGAAGATCTGCTAACATAGAGCAGTTCCGACAACGTCGCTACGTTCAATCTTCACGCAGTCGCCAAGGAGCGGGTTGATGGTAGTTCCTGGAATGGAAAGACCAATATTTTCTTCGTGGACCCCGGGCTGAAGCTGAGCGCTGGCGGTTACATCGACCAACTCAAGAAGAATATCTTCCCCACATGTCGTCGCCCAGTCATACTCCTTCTTAGAACTTTTTAGTGGGGGCTACAGCATTGGGTGCCACCACGTGGAATCGAAGGGCGTTGGAGAAACTCTCGCCTACTTGGAATGGAAGGGGGCTGAGTACCTAAAGAAGATGGAATATCCAAGTAGGTCACCTGACCTGAATCCCCTCAATTACCCGGTTCGGGCGGAGTTCAATAGGGTGGTCTACGGATGGCGGAGAAATCGACTATCTCGCCGATTTCAGAGACCACATCGCGGGAATATGCGTGACAGAATCTACTCGAATGGCCTCCTCCAGAAGGCTGTGGCGGAGTGTCATAATAGTATTCTCTTTAATATGGTGGTAAAAATGTCCGATCAGAATTTATAAAGTGTAACTTATAGCGCCTCGAAAGTCAATGAAGCAAAGTGACTTTTTTTGGCTCTCCCTGTATACAAAGGCTTTTCGAAAGCTTGGCGAAGTCTCCAGTGTTTTACTTGAACGTTCGAGGGCTTCATTCTTTGCAAAGAGTGAATGAATTTTATTGGATTTGCGGCAGAAAAGAGCAGTTGGAGTGTTGCGATGCTGCGTGGCGAACAGCTTCGACAATTAGTGTGAGAACTTATAATTTTCTTAAGCGATGATAGCGCTGCAATTTTCCCGGGAAAGTTCCACTTTTCCTAGAAAGCTATTTAGTTCCCTTTGTTCACAGAGGTGGGATAAAGATTGTGAAAGAGAGCTCGATGTACCATAAGTAAAATGAACACTCGAAGAAAATGAGGCCTGAGTGACTTGCCTTTGTTTCAAATGTGCTACGTCAAAGGCAGCGCGTACGGCAATTCAGTTCCTACAGAAAACGGGAATGCGAAGGCTCGAGAACCCCATGAAAAGAAATGCGCTTCCCTGGTGTAGGCCGTGTCGGTCGTGAGCAGCAAGCCTTGTTGTCGCTCCCTAGCGCCGGGAGAGGGGAAAAAAGGGTGTAAAGCCCACAGCTTCAAAATCCTCCTTTCTTGACAATGGGAGGAAAACATTGATAGTGAACTCAAGAGGAGCGCCTGACGTTCCAAAAGATGTGGGGTTCTGCGTCTCATGGCGACAGCCACGGACTCATGAAAGAATGTTGCTCTCTCCAAAATGTCGAGTAAGAAAGAGAGGAAAAGAAAACTGGAGTAAGCCAAAGACCCAACCTTTTCGAATTGCTATCTTTTAATTTTTTATGTTTTTTATCTTTTTTTCACCTGATAGGGACGACCCCAGGCCCAAAAGGCTAGTTGTGATTTGACTTGTACCCGACGCATTTTCTAACGGCAATCCCAGAACTGCTTTCAAAACCAGTAAAACTATACTTTATACAAAACTATAATATGAAGTCTACTCGTTTTACTCGACATAGTTCTGCGTGCGGGCACCCATACGACGTTGATTGTGAAGTGTAAAAGGGTGGTAGTGAGCTCGACTAATAGGGAGTAGGTCGTGAATAGGACGTTCGGTTTTCGTTCCTGCTTTTTCAAGAACACGCTGAAGAGACTAGTATAGATTCGTCAAGATGAATGGGCTGCAATGCGAGAAATGCAGTAAGGCGGAGATAGAATGGAGCCGAACACTCCTAGAGGCCTCTTGAGTCGACACCAAGGAGCACTGAGGATATAATTCAATTCCAAGCGAACATTTACGTTAGAATTGCTTACAAAGTAAAAAGCGAAATAAGATTTTGTGAATCGTTTCAAGGTTTTTTTGGCATTGTACCCTGATTGGGCCAGTTCGGCGACGAGGGGGGGGGCATTTTGCTCTTTTGCTTCCATCGACATGTCGACCCATCTAGAGAGCGGTTCGTGAATTTACAGGAGCAGGTTTTGCTATGACGGCTCGACGAGCTTGCTGCAGCTTTACTAGAGTTTACAGGTCTCACCAGTGTGAGAACTGTAAATCGAAACCAGTGAAGCAGCGAAAGTACAAGATGCACCCTCACCCCGTCGCCGTACTGCGCTCCTGGCTTTCGTCAGAAATTTCGGCTCATTGGAGAACGTACGAAAAGAAAAGGGAACATGTTACTATAGTTTACTGGGTTCTTTTGTTGATTTCTGTCAACCGAGAAGTCCTTTTTGGTGGGGCTTTCAACATTTGTGAAGCTGCGGAATGATACGAGTGCGCATTCGTGGTTATAAACGTCGTCGAACACCCTCAACAAGCCAAACACCGAAGCCACTACTTCCTCTTCAAAAGATGATGGAAAGATCATAAGGAAATGGATAGCGGCATCAAAAGTCTGG
>MU942956.1:0-11483 GCA_036418165.1 Cooperia oncophora | reverse complement strand
TTTGGCCTTATGGGTGTAAAGAATGGGTAGTGGAGGGTGAAGGGGGAATTAAAAAGAGTAAGGAAATGAACTGCTTTTCCTTTTTTTTTATATGGGAAGCGGTGGTCTTGGTCCTGTAAGGAAACGAACTGCTTTTCCTTTTTTTATATGGGAAGCGGTGGTCTTGGTCCTCGTCGAGAAGTTTCAGCCGGAAGTGGGTTTCCGCAAAATGCAGAGTTCATTCAATTACTTGGGTTTTTTACTTGCCTTCATTTGGAAACAGTATTACCTAGAAATGAACATGGCAGTGATGTCACAAGGTCCCCTCGAGACGGGTGGGGAATATTTAGAGTCTCACGCGTTCTTCTTGGTTTCGTTTAGATCCTATTGTTTCAATAGTCCTTTTATTTTATTGGAAGGCTTCATTAACCCAGTTTGATAGCGATATCGATATTTTAGGCTTTTAGCCCTATGCAGGTTTCCCATTACACGTGATACACAACATTCTTTGCCTGATAAGACTCATTGCTTTTCTTAGCTGCAAAAAGTTTTATGATTCATTTTAAATGGGACTAATTGTAGCGCGTTGGGTGTGGTCACCACGAAATACGCCCGAATGCTTGTAATTCAAGCGAAAATGAATTAGGGATCTGTTCATTTGACAGCATCAGATGGCGGATTTCCTTGTCTTTCGCAGATAAAAAATGAGAATAAGGTCACCAGTGAGAATGAGCCCAAAATTCCTGAAAGGATTTTAGAATTTCACGCACGTCTTAGCGGAGATTGCGTTCTCTCAGAGTCCTCACTTCACCACTGCCTCGTGCGAACTCGTTCCCCCATCATCCAGCTTTCGTACAAATCCAATTTCAGCCACTTCACCCCCAATTTCCATAAGAATTTCCATGAAAAAAAAATTGGCCGGAGAAGAAGAGAAGAGGGGATAGCGTACTTCACAAAAACGCTAAAAATCCATTTTCTTCGGCATTATTCCTCCCTGTGTCTGCGCCCTTCGCACCATGTTGCTCGATGAAGCCACTAACAAGCAGGGTACGCCATCGTATTGGACCGCGAGGGGGGGGTCGTATTTGGTCAGAGAAAAATTTTTTTTGATAGTTGATTTCTCTTGTTTCACGGACGCTGTAAAAGGGGGGGGTCGTACTTGGTCATTTTTGGGAGGGGAGGGGGGGTCGTATTTGGTCAGTTCACGGACGCACTACTATTTCCGACACTTGAAAATGATAGTTTAATTCTGACGACCTCCCCCCGCTCGACGGCTCGGTTCGATGAGGAAGGACAGAGGGCCGGGGTGCAGAGGGGGGGGGTCGACACCAACTCCAAAAGGGGGTCGTATTCTAGTATGGAATTAGGGGTGTTGTAATTTTCAGAAAATGATCACAACGCGATGGCGTGCCCTGCCAACAAGCCAAATACTGCTAACCTTCGGTGAGGAATCGTCGAGAATCAAATCTCTGAATGGTTGTGTCATATACTGCATTCATAAACATAAGTATTTGCAGCATTCCCATTCGACGAATGTTTTTTGTGCAAACTCTTTTTATACACTGCTGGTGCTAACTATGATGCCTATGACCCGCCGGAGTTACCAGAGACAACGAACGAGGAAATAGGCGATATTATTCATTCGTTACTAGAAATAGATTCTTCCAGAAGATGCACACCAGTGCAGTTTTATGATAAGGCAACAAGGTTCAGCCAGATGGTTTCTTGTCTTAAGCGAACGCATCACTGTTTTATAGGGTCTTATTCCGCGAAAGTGAACAATGATCAAGTGAGTGCCAATTAAAGGTGCATTCCATGCTCATCGTTCGGGCCATGCACTTGGACCGTTGCGTTATTCTTATTAGTGGGCTGCACTTTCTCAAATGGTAAATAGGGCGCACCTGTGAGGAAGGACGTAACGGCGCGTTCGGAGATTCCGCGGAATCTGCAGACTGCACAGAATCCGCGGAATCAGTGAAAAGAGGAAAACGCATGCGTATCGATCTGAAGTATCCGCCACATTCCGCGAAGTCTGCAGTTTATGCGATTTGAAGAAATGCACAGAGGGCGGAACCGACTCTACCAAGTCTCCTCCAGTGATTTCGCTAATTCTCCCAGTTCCGCGGGATCTACGGAGTCTGGCGCTTCTGCTGATTCTTCACATCGATACGCATAATCGTTTTCTGCAGATTCCGCCGATTTTTGTGTATGAACGCGGCCTAACGGCCTGAGTGACTCCGCCCGCCTATCAGTGTGAAAAGTGCCTTTAACGAACTCGAAAACAGAAATGATCCTGCGTAAAGCAAATATTTATGTGAGCGGCTTCAATACCAGATTACAAATTATTTCTATTACATATCTCGAACTGGTTCAAGGCCATCATTGTCAGTCGGTGCCTATGAACTAAGGAGGGATTTTGAGTCAAAGTGGCCACTTGAAATGAGATCTATATCGTCTAGTATGTCTTCGGACGATGATTACGAATCTGGCTTCCATATCTGTTGCGGAACTCTTTTAAAGGAGTTGCGGAGGTTTCCCTTTTTTTTTGAAGGAACTTACAGTCAGAAGTGAATTGTGACGTAAACCTTCGAATGTGACGGAAAATGCATCAAATTACAATCGCTGCAAATACTGTGCTTTGTCAGGGGTGGCAGGGTTTGGCGCGAAGCCTGTTCCTCACCTATTGGAGTCGCCTGACAGCTTCCAGAACTGGTAGAAAGTTGGGCGTCCCTCCAAACCCAGCTTTCCCCCTGACAGCTACAGCGTCCCCAGCAAACAAGACTGTATGGGTCGAACCATTCGCCTTATACCGAAGATGAGTGGTCGTGGCTGCCTACTTTGTTCGGACGAAGAAGCTGCTTGACTTTTAGTGGGATATTGCTGCTTTGGAAGAAATGCGATCATGCCTACGTCCAGGTATCTGTGTGTTGTGTCTGTGTGTCGCGTGTGAATATGAGTGGTGGTGTTTCTCTGCTAGTGGGGATATTGCCTTGGATAGCAATGCGTGATCTTCATGCCTACGTCTCAGCACCACGACACATGTGAGCGGTTGCTTGTGCAAACGGGATAATATTTCAGCGGTTAAAACCGGCATCCTGCGCCAGTCTGAAGCCACGAAGCTACCGCCTTCCCAATCTTCGGATAAAACATACATGAATGAGCTGCCTGTACAAAATTCAAAGCTGCTTTATGCTTGAAACTCGTGCTGTGAGTGGCTATCCTCCCTAAACGAATTCCGCAATCTCGTACAGCAGTGGTTCGCAGCAGATATGGGACACAGATTCACAATCACCATCTAAAGACTCATCAGTCGGTATACATGTCACATGATATGACCTTTGACCTGATATCCTGCCCTGGATATTCATCTACGTTATCTACTAAGGTAAAGTCATAGTCCTTGCAACCGATAGAGCGCTGGACGGGTGCATGGCCTGGTCCATAGCCAGGAATGATTTGCTGCCAGTTGTAGGTGGCGTGCGAGCAGGGGGGGGGGTCAGGATGCCATCCATTGGTCGGTTGGAACGAGGCCGCTTAGCTACACCTGGTCCGTGTCGGAACGAGGTCGCCTCCATAGTTAGGTCCGCCCGCGTCACACGCCCTTTGTTTGCGTTTGGTCATGATAGGTTGAGTAGTTGTAGATTGCATAATTTCGTGTGTATTTCTGCAAGCGGCTGATTCCGGAATGAAACCTCTGATCTCCCTGAGTCATATCACTAGACAAACATTCGTATGTTTAGTTCAAGTATAGAGTAATAGTGCCATAATATAATAGATTTATTATGACTTTGTTGTGAGATTACTGCAGTATATTTAGAGAATTTATGTGCTAAATGTTATCATAGTAAGGTTGTGTGTTCCAGTAGTAGATTCGATTTTTGTTGTAGGGAACATTATCCCTGTGTTGTGGTTTACGATTTTGGGATATATTTCATCGAATTAAGTATAGTCTTCTCGTCGGGTATGCCATTCGAATTATGTAGTTATACAGATTAACGACGCAATAAATACTTTTAATGCCAGGAAATGGTTTTATTATTATGTTATGAGTGAGGTACTCAAAAAGTGCCTTCATATTCTATTCATGCCATAGTTCGAGAAACTTGGTTACTTGAGTTGTTTCTTGGCAAAATGAGGGATATTGCAGCCGTAGATGCAGCTGGGTATGTCCCTCGTATTGGTAACAGTTTATACTGCATGTTAATTGATCAGCAATACAGTAATGTTTTATGAGATACGACGACAATACCTTGTTCACTTTTTTATTTTGATTTGATGAACATCCCGTTCTGGGGGGGGGTCAAGAGTGCCCTAACAGGGAGGAGCAGGATGAGTCCCAATGGTCGTCTGGCGCTCGTAAGGCTGACCTGTGGAGAGAAAAATATGTACTGATGAGTAGGACGCAGACCGCAGCAGGCCAATTGCTCCCCCACTTTAGTAAAGCCATGGGCGATTTGATACTTGTTTCTCGGATCATTGTGATCGCGGGCTTTACATCATTGCGGTCGCTACGAGAAATATTCAGACGCCTTCGGTTTGCAGGAAAGACGTGATTCCTCTGCGTTCTTCTAAGATATGCGACTTGGTCCGGTAGCGCTGTATATTCCGGCGTTTCATACTTTGCACTCCGAAGAGTCGACCGTTTCGGGCGCCATCCAATATCTTTCCGCTCAGAAACACCAATTCTCCCGAAACACCGTATCTCCTAAAACGCCAGATCGATATCTACACTTTCCTTTTCGCGTATTCGCTAAAAACGCCGATTCTTCCAAGTCTTCAAATGCGGTAAGGATGAACATAGAAGAGCAATAATCTTCGTCATACAAACCTTACAGATAGCGCTAGGATTACTCATTGAGTGATTCGCATATATTAGATCAAAGCGGTATGATCACCTGGTAAATTGCCATTACCAAGGAAGTAGGTGAGGTAAGGCCCAGGTAGGATCACTACCAAAAGAAATACTGTACAGTCGATCAGAGGGCTACGTGGCTATTGGGTCAACGATAGTTACTGGAAACCACTCGCTGCCACTTCCTGTTCTGTCACTAACAAAGCTTAGGCACTCACAAGGGAGTCGTCGGGGGATAGCTTGCGCAGAAATGACATAATCTCATAAAGACTATGTCATTTCGCTGCGCAACTATCCCTCGGCGACTGGTCGACTGCGCCGCGATGCCCTAAGCGTTTGAGAGGGAGATACAGAAGTGCAACCATAGTCATTCCCACCCTCTTCTCCAACTGCCGTAAACCCAGCAACGGCTCTTCGGATTAGAATAAGGGGGAATGCCGTGCGATTCGGTGTTTGATTTATAAAGTTTCCGTGCTATATTTTGAACTCGCGTCCCGCCGCTTATTTTATATTCAAAACCATATTCATGCAGAACTTCCTTCACAGGTTCTTATCGTTTCATTAGTTTAAAAGAATTTAACGTTTATACGCTAACTGTAACAACATTGCGTGCAATATGTGATGTTGGACTCTCCATTAGTGAGAAGTATACCATGGAATGTGAATATTAAGTCGTAAATTCGTTTTAAATTTTGTTGTGGCCATCGTTTCAGCACATTTTTTTTTCTTGTTGAAGGCTTCTGTTGAAGAATGTTCTCAATGATGCATGGGGCAGACAATTCTCCGAGGACGAGTTCCCCATTCGGATTTGATTCGTCTTCATCACGATTCAGGTATTCAGGCCCAGCATTGCTGCTGTCAGCTGAAACTGAACAGATTTGAATTTTCAGTGCTCCTATTACACCCGACATCGACGACGAGCATTCTATCTACACGTCACCCACGCCGGTCAGTCGGAGCTTGAAAGCGTTTTTACGTTTTCTCGTCGCATTCTTTATAGACGGGAGCATTTGTCCCGTGATGAGACAGCTTACCGCCGTCATATCATGCTATGAAGTCGCCGTTGTCTACCCTTCTGTTCTTGTAGTTATCCTCGCTGTCAGCTGAGACAAGCCGTCTCTGCAATTTTCCTGAGAAAAAAATCAGTCATCTGCGGAGGTCGTCTTTACATATGGTGATCGCTAGTTTAGCGCCGCTGATTCGTGCTCCCGAATTTATCACAAGAATGTGTGTTACGGGCAGAGTTTGACCCCAGGCGGGACTTGATCCCACACCTCCCGGTTTCTGATTGTGTGCGGTATCTCGTTACCACTACGCTAGGCTGACCATCAGAGTAAGGAACGGTCTTAGGGAATGTAACAGATAATCACTTGTCCGAAATAGTATTAGCCCGGGTCGAGTCCCACCGGGGTCAAGAGATTGTCTCAACTCAGCAAGCTTGTAATAGCTTTATCTACGGAGCGCTATTTCACATCAAATAATTAAGTGTTTCATTTGTTTTTGATTTGTTTTTCGCCCATCTGCTGCCGGCTGAATCTGATCGAGATTTAGCCAGTAGTATTTCAGTCATAGAGGTTAGTGACTAGTGGCACGCTTACCATGCGCACGGTCAACGAGTGAGATCTCGGATCGGTCCCCATCGAGGCCAGCCGAGCTTTGTACCCACCGTGAATGGTGAACCTCGGTACAGTTTCCCGGAGAGTATAAAAGGCACTGAGCTGCGCTCTCGAAAGTCATGTATGGATATTATAGCAGTTCAATGGCGCCACTACGATTCTGAGGGGACGTTAGAATGCGTGCCGCATCCCAGAAGGAATCGATTCAGCAGTTGAAACTTTTGCCTTTTTCACAATTTCTATCATTTTTTTTTTCGTTCAGGTCTACGATGATTTTAAAACTCCTGTGGTTCTCGGTATCGAACAGTCAGAGCATGCAGTAGCTTCTGAATAATCTCGTTTTGAGTTATAGATAAACTGACAAGAAAATTATTTTTGCTTCAAATTTGAATGTTTCACTAAGGTTGTAGTATCTGGCTGAGCCCAATTATTTTTTCAACGGTGAAATTAGTTGCTCAAGTTAAAGAATAAAGAGTACCTCAGCTGTTGATGAATGCGCCCATGAAAAGGTTATTCTGATAATTCTAAAAGGACCTTCATTGACTAGCCCCAATACTTAAGTATTAGTTTGATTGTTGAATCTTATCGTGAGGACAATAACAGAGAGAGACTTGAAAAAGAAACGATTTCAGACAATGTGAAGGAAATCTACTTCAAGGCACATGTTGAGGAGATGCTTGAAGTGAACAAGAAGGAGTTGGAGGAAGGTAAGAGCTCTTTGAACGTTAGCGTTGAAACTATTAAAAAACTTTTTAAAAAACGATTTTTTTTTTGTCACCGAGATTAATATGATAATAATAATGTGAAGTCGACTTTTTTGAACTCTTTTCTCATACGTCTAGCAAAGCCTTCGAGGAAGTCTTCTTTCCTGTCCGATCTCATGATCATTCCATTTAAATGTTATTATCTGAAAGCTGATTAGCTGTCCCACTCTATATAATCCGCTAAGTATGTCTGCGTGTGTTTGTCACGAAATTCACACGGCGCGTCATAGCAATAGAAGAACGCTGTTTTCAAGAAGTGATGTTGGGAGTTGAGAGGGAACACTTGTTGATGGGTAATAGGAAGTGATAATAGGTGCTAAAACGTGATAGGTGACCTAGCGTCGAATGTTTATATAACTGTTACCATTCGACACCCAAGCCGTCTCATGACTCCTTGGTGACGGAAGAGATAACGCTGATAGGGGATGATTAATAGCGTCGAAACGCAAGTGTCACCTAACTCATAGGCGCGTGGCAGCATCTGTAAGACGCTGGTTTCACGAAATGATATATGGACTTAGGTTGTAAGATTACAGGTTGGGCTTAGGAACTGATCACAACTGATAAGGAGTGTTAGCGACAAGTCTATATGGGGAAAATCCACTGCTCCGCTCGCGACCATGATGCGACTGGTATACCAGATTATAAGTCAGTGAAAACAGGCGTGATACAGTACCACCCAAGTTGCGCGTGAAATTAGATGTATAGGCTTCATGAGTACGCACAATGGGGCACAACATGAGTCGGTTTAGTTACCCAGGTTTATTAGCTTGTGCTCGGGGGTGATGCCAGCAGTTTGAGCTACGCAGACTCCTCTTTCCACATGCTGCGAGCTGCCTATGAGAAAACTGAGTGCTATTGTATGCACTTGCTGCTCCTACGCGCTGAGTTTTACGTGCAGTTCGGGATACTGTATCCCGCTCATTTCCCAAACTTATAATTGAGTTGTCGATGAGAATCGTCTGAGAGCATCCTGTTGCATGCGTGGATCGTGTGAAGTACTAGGACGCTAAAACGCTAACAAGAGGGAAAATGAGCGGGATACAGTACCCCTAACTGCACGTGCACCACCATGACACTGTCAATGGATGCATGCAGCAGCAGGGCTCTTTGGTGACATGCGGCGGTAGGAGTCTTCTTCGCTTTATATGACTAACATTGCATGAAATAAGTAAATTGAATAAATAGTTGAAGTGTTGTTTGAGATCCACCAAAGTTATCGTAGTATTTTCTCGATCCAGCTCAGAGAAAAGCGGCTTTTTACAGTACCTGTAGTGTAAGGCTACGTCAGAAAATAGAAACAAATGCCTTGATTCATGCATTCTGCCTCCTAAACGACCTTCTTGAGTGCACTCTCGCATTCCAGCAAGTGGCGACCGTGCAAAGTGGCCCGTCTCTTATGTTCGTTGCATGAAGATATTTCGGTCAAAGGACTAAGTCAAGTCTGCTGTTCATAACATCTCTGTAAACAAACCCCATGCATTTGGAATAGAGCTGGCTTAGCGGTCGTACATGATGTCGTTACTAATAAGCAGTGAGGAATGAGTTCTGTTGGAATCACTGAGATCGTTATACTTGAGTCATATCGATCGCATTGTTGTTGTGAGCGGTGAAGCGGATTTCCCATGTTACCTTGTCACTTTTTAGCTCCTATCACTTTCGTACCCAGCCAATTAATTTCACGTCCTCTTATCACTTCTATCAACATATGTCGCCTTCGCGACGAGGTCCCACTGTTGCGTAACCGCTTACTAATTTGATGACCCTTCCCTTCCGAGGCCCCTTATCGGATCTTATCAACTGTTATCACTTTCTGTCACCGCCAATAATGTTCCCGTCCCACACCCTATATCACCTCTCGGATCCAAGGACCCACTGTTCCTGTGAGCCGCACTATGAATTTGGTAGTCTTTCCCTTCTAATGCCCATTATCAGATCTTATCAGCTGATATCACATCCTGTCACAACCAATAATGTTTCGTCCCACCCCCTATTCACTGCTCGGAACCAACGTCCCACTGCTGTGGCCCGCACTATGGACTGGGTGACCATCCCCTTTGGACGCCTCTTATTGAATCTTATCAACTGATATCACATCCTGTCACCCACCCCCGTCACACCCCTCCATCACTTCCTGGAATACGCTTCTCTCAACTGGACAGTGCTTATGAATTTCGTGTGAACATTACAACACCACAACAGACAACAACCAGACAGGACACACTTAGGCGATTGTAGTATAGCATGATTTTTTCTAGAAGAGCAAGGCGGGCTCGGCATGATGCGGGTTTGTTAATGCAATAAGCAACTCCTGCTGTGACAGTGAAAAATTTCGTCTGAGTAGTTTTAGGTCTGGGAAAAGACAACTTTAGCTGAGCCACCCTGGAAATAGACGAGAGGTTCTAGAAAGAGAGCAGTTGATAACACTTCTTCTATAAGCCGATGAAGCACACATAACACAAAAGAAATTCCGTCCGACTGGAGGGGGAAGTTTACAAATATTTTACTGATGTTTTTGTGATCTTAGCAAAGAACAATCCTACCGCGGCGGATAAGTATTTTTCTTGTGAAATTGTTTTGAACCTTTTCAACAAGAGCAATATCCTTTTTCTTATTAACCTGGGCCTGTAACCGTACATGCTTCACTTCAACTAGGGTCATTGTGTGGTTTCGCGCGACTGCGCGTGTCTGCCAAAATGGTGTTGTTATATTTAGTGAGACACTGTTTCTAATCACGTAAGCAATTCCGTAAACAACAGCGACTAGGTCATAAGTGACTTGTGCGTTTTCTGATCGAGGGCTGACTTTAAAATGTCACCGTCACCGACTCTAAAGAATATCTATTTGTCTAAAGTCGGTGACGATACCTGTAGGAGGGGTGCAAATATTTGTTGTGCTGATCAAGCAGACCACTTTCCCCTTTTTAACGAGAGCAACTTTTTTTCAGTGGGGTTTTTGATCTTACCATTAGTTTAATGGGGTTCACTAATGACTATTTGTAAAAAGGGGCTCCTTGGACTGAATGTCAGAGTTTTGGGGCTCAACTAATGAAACCTAGCACCAAGATACGCTCGTATGTGGTCCTAACAGCGGTCATTGGTTATGACTGGAGGCATACAGTCTTGTTCGCTGCGGAAGCTGGGTGTTACAGAGGAGCTGGGTTTGTGCGACGCCAGCCTGTTCTGCACCAATTGTGGTCACCTACCAGCTTCCACAATTGGTGGATAACAGGCTGGCGCTCAGACTTCGCGAATAACTATTTCGAGATTGAATGTCAAAATCAAAAAGGGGAAGATTAGATGAAGTAGAAATGGAAAACAAAGAAGAAAAAGCATAAAATATCAAAGGGAAGGGTACTATAAAGTTGAAGCGCGCTTGTAGTTGTAGCACACGCGCTACGTGACGGACGCTGGGGCGTTTGAGCAGCGTTCAGCCTTCGCTACGTCGCGCGTTACAGCGCGACGATGCGCTGCCCAGTGGTTGGTTCAGCCCTACTGTGATCGTCGTGCTTCAAGGTGGATGAGCAGTCATAAATTTGATTCCGCCTTACTCATTTTCCAAGCATCTCATAGACTCATTTCTAGAACTGCATCAAGGCCGAATGAAAGCCTTGGAAGCGGCTCTGGAAGAAGCAAAGAAGGAAAGTTGGATGTATAAGCCGCTGGATTTCTGAGACGGTGAGAGATTCATAGAAGGCCTTTGTCACTACAATAATTGTCAATATTTATGCATTTGTCAAATATTTGAGTTGGGCCTTTTTCTCCATATAATTGAACAAAAAGGTGGTTGTAAATATAGCGATGATATTGCTGCCTCAAAATTGTAACTTTCTACGTGTCAACTTAGTTTACAGATCTGAAGCTCGATCTAGATTTGAGCGTTTCCTTTGCTTTGTTCCAGAGGGTTAGGCAGCGTTCAGACTTTGCGATGAGGCCCGTCGACGAGCCGCCACTGCAGTGGCGTTCCAATGCTATAGAAAGCAGCCGTAAAAAGGTATTGATCGGAGCCGACGGCATGTGTTCGGACAGAGTATAGAATTATCTGTTGGGTACCCTCCCTCTTCTTTTAAACTCTAGAAAAACTGCTGGCGACGATCAATACAAGACTGTATGGTTAGGCAGCGCCTATCCTCCTGTTACCCTACGCTCTCACAAACCAAGCGGCTCGCGCCAATCGATAGCCGTTTGTGGCTGCGTTTTCGTCTATAGTATTGGAGCGCATCGCAATTGCAGTGCGTCGACACGCGTCATTGCAATGTCTGAACGCTGCCTA
>MU942952.1:0-15026 GCA_036418165.1 Cooperia oncophora | reverse complement strand
AATATTTGTCGTATTATTTATTCCTTTATTCATGTACCCCGTGTGTAGGCATAGACCTGGATCTGCTTGATTTAATTCCGGATTTTCAGATGCCTCCTGAAACACTTTTATTACTGGTCGGCAGCGTTTTAACGGTGAGTTTGTTTCACTTTGATCAACTTAATCAGCTTTTCTTAACAGTAACTACTGTGTAATTAAACAATGTAGTACCGTCAAAGTGAGAGAGTGGCCCTGGTGGCATGAAGGATAGCTCAGTTTTCTGTAAGCGGGTTCTAGTCCCACTTGGAGTCAAGAATTTTGCTCATAAGCAATCCTTTCGATCATGTAGTGACAGGCCGAATATTACAAAAAATGAATAAATCGTTTTTCATCACACATTTTGGATCACGATCGCAGACATGAAGCTGATAGTCGAAGATAAAAAGCTTCGCTTTCACGGTTGACATGGTTTCCTTCAAATGAAATGCCCTTATAAGACCCTGCCATTGTTCAGGACTCCCTACTGGGAGTAGTTCTGCTTGCTGGGCGTAGAATTGCTGTTGTATGAGCGTTTTAAGCAGGGCACGCCATACGTTGGGCATGCCCAGGTTTGGTCGCTTAAGGGAGGGTGTCGTATGAGCCTTTGAGGAAAATGTTGTTGACTGTTGACTTTTCTTCGTTTTTCCTGTTTCAAGTATAGTATATGTATATTCCACCTATTCCACCCTCCCCCCCCCTCGCTCCCCATGCTCGGAACGAGTGCAATTGCTGGAAAAAATGGTGGCGAAACGAGGCACAAGCAATCGTGGCGAATCCTGCCCAACAGGGCGGTATTCGGTCCGAGAAAATTTTTTGATAGTTGATTTTTCTTGTGTCACGGGCTATATAAGGCGAGGGGCTCAACAGCTCGATCCTCGATCGTATCAGAGGAGGGAACCAGGGGGGGGCTAGTATCAAGGCCACCCCTGGTTAAGGTGGGGGGGGGGTCGTACGGACTTCATCAAAATCCCCAACCCTGGTAGTCAATTGGGAAGTTGTAAGAGGATGCAAGGTGGGATGCGGAGTCAGGTCGTAGTGCCGTAATAGAGGAAGAAATTTCGAGGGGACAGTATTTTGCGAAAATTTCCACCAACGGCAGGGAGTGCTCTGATTCTACTGAATTTGAAGAATCCGTCTACTTCTCAGATGGTAACCTAGGGATTACTGTAATGGGTTTAGATTTACGTATAAGCATCGCGCTCAGTCTGGTATGATTTACCACCGACGTAAAACTATAGAAGCAATTTTATTTCACTATTGCTATGAAAAATATTATGATCACGTCCGTAAGGGATTCCTGAACGGGTTTCAATCTAGTAATTTTTACCGTTTTGCATAGGTTTTATAAAACAGAGGCGATAAACGAGATTGTTCTCAAAGTTTTCTCAAACTTGTTAGTTATTGAATATCGCGAGCATATTCATAAACAGAGCGCGTCGTACTATAGGATCCCAAGAGGGGGGGGGGTCGTATTTCGTTGAAATTTTTCCGATTGCTCACTCCTCTTGGTTTTTCCTGTTTCAGATGGGCTGCATGGGGAAAATAGGAAAAACATTTGAAATAAGTTTGGAAAAACCGTAGAAATCGGAGAAGATGGTAGGTAAAATAAGGATAGGAAAAAGGCTCGTACTCGCAGAAATTTTCCCAAATGGCAGGAGGTGGTTCGTTTGTAGCCATGAATTTCAACTTCGATTTCACTTGGATGCTATTGAGTAGCTCTCATACTCTATAAACTTCCTACCACTCGTTTGACCTTTGCTTTAATGTTTACTGGACGTATATTTGTGATCAGGCCCACAGATTTGTCACTAATGTACGTTTATATTGAATTTGGTATGAGAAATGGTCCGTAAAGCTGGCGACAGCGCGGAAGGCCGAGCGAAATTTGGCCGCTGAAGGGAGGAGGGGGAGTATTTGCCTTTATGAGAAGTTCTTCGCTTGTTGAGTTTCCTCTGTCTTTACTCAAGTGCGCTACTATCTTCCTATCCGGTCCGCTTCCCGGACGTTATCTCCTCGGGAGTAAAGTAGAGGAATTTGTGGGGAAAAAAGCGAAAAGTGTTAGGAAAGTAAGAAGTTTTGAAAATTTAGAAGGGAGTCCGACAAGAGAAGGATACTTTGAGTAGGTCATATTTTGCAAGAATTTTCCCCGATGATGTGAAAACTATGTATAGGCCGGTCATGTGAAGCTTGAACTTAATTGTCCTTGTTTTTATCTGTGACTTCCTTGCAGTTGGCACAAGCTCAGTTCGATATCTCACCATGTGCCAACATGAAGGGTTGTCTGTTCGCTCCACCAAATTGCCGTCCAGGACAAGATTGTCAAATCCAGTTCAGTTATCAGGTTCGTTTTTCTTTTGTGAACAGTTTTTCGACGATATTTCAACCTTCAGTCCATTCGGAGGCTTTTTTAAGATTGCCTTGGAAAATGAGGGGGGGGGAGAACGGTATGGAGCGCAGGGGGTCTCGCACTCTGGACTGTGGACGTCCAGCCCCGTAAGGTGCTGATTGTTGATGGTTTTTTTTCACTGACAGGTCAATTTATACTGACAAATTATCGTATCCGGTAATCAAGGATTCCATTTCTTAAGTGTGCCTTTAAGAAAGCATAAATAAGTATGGGAACTCAAGTGTCCTACCATCAACAGCGAAAAATCCTTAATGTAACTCCATATCACGGAGATGAAGTAGGCGTGGTTGCATACTTCATTTATACGTGGTGGCGTTGCGCTTTTTGTAGAATATTGCCATAGTGCGCTTCCATTGTGGAAACGGTTCCGCCCCCGTTCTATTTACTTGCGTAGTGACATCTCTCCAAGAAAGTCGTTATTGAGTCAAGGTGGAGTCACCAAGGCTAATCGTGGTAGTGGAACCTTAGATCCCTTTACTGTCGTGCACAAACTAACCCACTATTCCCTAGCTAGTTGACCCAACGAGGCTCTTCCACTTCGAAAAATCTGGTTAAATACCGATTTCGATTGCGGTTGCTCACCATTGCCGACTTGCCGTTACGTGGATGTAGAGTCCTATCCACGATGACGTTGGCTCCGGGGTTCCCGGTGAGCTGAGGTCCACCCACTCGGGTGTGCCTATTGCACTTTAGAATTGCCTTTCCGCTCTTATTATGGAAATTGCGCAAATCCTCTGATTTCAGGTCGATGGGACTAATTTGGCGATGGAGCTGTCTGGCACGCCACCGGCAGCAAACGGCTACGTTGCTGTCGGTTTTTCAAAGGACGATAAGATGGTTAGTCTCTACATTATTCAGCGCTGTTCGCCTTGGTGGGGGCACTGAATGGCACTCCGTGGAGCTTGCAACCCCTCTTGTAAAGGCTTGTAACTTTTTGTGACCAGAGTGGCTCACCTGATTCGCGAGAAATTACAGGTCTTCTCATGTCAACCAACGATAGGAATTAGTAAACTGGAAATGCCCCCCCCCTAAGCCGAACAGCATCGATTTTTGTTTACCTCGGAGTAAAGTATGGCACGTTTTATCCCTTCTTCCCCTTAGCCTGTGTCTTTGCCATTCAGATTGGACCAGTTTATAGTAATCAGTTGGGATACCTTTGATAATCCAGTAGGTTACTTGAGTATTCCCGCCCCTTCTCAATGGGTCGATGGCCTCTGATCGAATAGCGTCAAATCTATTTATTTAACGGTGACGAATATATTACTGTACTACGTGCTTCCCAATTGGAAGGTGAATCATAGCCTTTTGGGCCAAAGAACAAGTGCAATAGCGAACTGTTTGCCAACCGCAGCCATTGTGACTGCTCCGTTGCCGCGGCCTTACGTAAATGACAAGCGATCAAAATGAGTCGTTGAACGGCCGGACCGGGAATGAGGATTGTTACGAGAGTTTTTTCTGAGGGAGAAATCTCTCTGGTAGTTGATTCTGAGCTCAAAGCCATACTCCACGATCAAAGACGGTTCTCTCCCTCAATTAGGTAACCACGGTTCGCAACTCCTGAGAGTGTTCTGTTCGAGGCTCTAGAATGTGCAAGCTGGGCTAAGCGGAGGTTACTATCTGGGCCCAGTACCCACACCTAGGCCTATGAGGTATGCTGACCCAGGTTGCCCTTGTCATCGCCTTTGTGTACGTCTCTCTTTTATTAGTCGTTATCCCCCCATTTTAATAGCGTCCTGGAAAGTGTAGACCGCAGAAAGAGGAGGCCTTTTGAAGTTGAGTACATGTCGTCCTGTTCTGACAGGGTTTGTTCCCGGCTCCAGAAGGATCTCGCTAATCACTAGGAGCGCCATTTTTGTGGTCAGTGAATCTCCCCCCCCCTGTAGCAACCTTGCCTTTTTTAACGTCATTATTGGCATATAATCCTGAGAACATCGGCCTCTTCTCCTATATACATTCCTATGGGCTTGAATGCTAATACGCACGTAGAATGACGCTAGGGGAAGTCAGTTGGGATCGCCTCCCTTGTGTTGCTATTTAGAGACGCTGACCTGCAGAGACAGAATAAAGAGGGGCGGCTCAGGAGAGAAGGTACTGGTTGTTTGTGGACTTTCTCCATGTAGTGAGCGCACGGATTGTCGCATTTCAACTTGACGGCAGTTTACCTCCGTGTGCCACTCCAGGCGACGACTATGGTCGTGTTCTGCTGCAACTAAGAAAGCGCAGCCAACTCTGGACGGTGCTGGGCTTTTGAAATGGAAAGAAGCCGAGCAACACAATCATTGTAAGTGAAAATTGAAGTACTCGCTTAAATTGGATTTTTGACTTAATCTGTAGGTTCCCAACAAGGATTATTGTCACGCCTCCATTTAAGGAGTTGCGCTGGTCTAGATAGTTTTTACAACCAGCGACAAAAGTGGGACTTCACTAATATTGTGTTTGGGAGTCTATTTCCAGGAGAACTAATTCGGGCAACCTGCGGAAGTGTATTTTACCGCCGAGCGAATACGACTAATGGTTACCAGCCGCTGAGCCTCAATCGTCTCAGTAAACAGCTTTTATGAAGGCGCCCTTTGAGTGGTTTAGTGGTAATACGGCGCCAGTAAGCGTGACAGTGCAGGTTAGAGCCTGAGGCGAGTCTTTTAATTTCGCTCAACATTGGTGGTAAGTTTGAGTGCACGGCCCTGCGGGCTTATAACAGGCAGTTATCTTAATGAAAACGCCGACAGCTTACAAAATATCGATCACGATGTTTCTTTCTTACTACTCTTCCCTCTCTCTTACTAGTTCCATTTTACCCGAATTTGGCCTCGGCTTTCTCTTAATATTTGACGCTGTTATCGTGTTGTAGGTCGTTGTCATTCAGAATAGTGTTTCAGAGTAATGTCGGCATACAGAATGTTCTCCGAGCGTCAAATACCGGCGGTGTTCTCTATTGTGCCATCAAGTAAATGATTTTGATTTCATTATTTTATACTCTGTGAGGACCCACTAAAGATTATCCGATTTCGTTGAGTTTTAATTGTTCCTCAGTTCCAAAAGGGAGGACTGTACTGTGGCTACTAGTTAATGTTCTGCAAAGAATTTTGAGAATTCTCGTGGGTTTGAATCTTACCAATTTCAGTGTCCAGTCAGGTGACGCCTTAGAAATCTATTTCAAATTTCGGAACCGTTGTGTTCAGTCAGATGACAGAGCCTCTTGCAGAATCAGAGGACCCTGGAGCGGGGGAATCACTGGGAACCAGCGTCAATTCGAAAATACACGGCGTTGTTCGGCTAGCGGCACTTGCTCTTTTGCTGCTTTCCGTTGTCATGTCGAACCAAATAGAAATTTGGCCCTTATAAAGCACTGAACACAACAACGGAAAAGCACCGAAAGTACAAAGTGCCTAACCCTCTCCCCCTCCCTTCCTGAACAAAGAAAAACTGTTTCGGAAAGCACAGTCCACGATAATCGCGTGGGCGGAGATAGTCAACCGTTTGTGCACTTCTCTTTTGTGCACCGATGGCTCCTAGTCAGCAAAGAGGAGGGGCAAAGGAAAAGACATGTGTGTTGAACACGTCCGCCGATACGATCAGGGTTGAGTTCCCTTCGCCGGCGTGATGCCCTTTCGCGTCGAAGAAATTTGAGAGCTATGTTCTGGGACTAGGCTACACCCGGGAGCGGAATTTCATGGAAATTCAGCCTGAATTTCGAAACTCAGCGTTATAGAGATTATCTAACACTTTACTTTCAGGACTTATTATCTTTTATTTTAGTCAGCGACTGGACCCTAACCAGAGCAACCTATACAATCTCAACGGCACCTATAACATATTGTTAGCTGCAGGACCAACTGAAGGCGAACGTCAGTCCACTTATTGATTTCTTTCAATTTTTTCTACTCTCACAGATGCTGGTGTAATATCGATTTTCAGGCTTGTCGTATCATCAAACGAATCGGCACGCTTTGCCACGCACACGATTATCGGCCTACATGAAAGGAGTTGGTCTTGGTGGAGAGTAGGTCTAAGAAGATTCGTAAAGGTTTTAGAAGGACACCCAGAGTTCGGAAATGATTTTGTAGTTTCTAGTTTTAATAAAGAAAATGTTCTTCAAATTTCGCCCCAATTTTCATAAATCTACAAAAGATCAATCAGTGAAATTCTAGATCCACAATTTGATGAGGGTGAACGATCGAATAACGACAAGCTGATGATTGCTCATGGTATGTGACACTTAAAAAGAGTTGCTTTGTCGAAATTAAGTGGGTACTGGGTCCTGTCCGCTTTGGGATGCTAGGGAGGGGCTGGGTTTATACCAGTACCAACCCATTCTCCTCCACCAACTGTGTGTGTGCGACGAATACTGCTGTTGGGAAAGATCGGTCGTCCAGCTTACACAATTTGGTAAGGAACCCCCTGTGTTACGCCCTAGCACATGCAGCGGACCCGTGGATGTAGTCGTCATAACTACGATGGCTGTGCAGTGCATCATATGCCGAACGGAAATGTGCGATAGTTGTATAGGAACTCAGTGGAATGCTACATCGCGGCATTTCTGCTGTCTGCTTGCGCCTCTTACACATATACGTGCCTGAGTTTGTAGATGAAATTTGCAGTCCCGTTATATGCACATTTTCTGTGTAATCCGGATGGCTATATGCTAAGAATGCTCCGTTCCTCAGCTATCTCATTCAGAAAGTGGCAGGCAAGGCAGCAATGACGTGGTCTGTTCATTTCTGAAAGTCTACCAGAACTTTCTACCACCGTACCCTCGCTGCGGCGCTGAATGGAAAGTGAAAAGAGTAAACAGTGAGAATTTTGTTGAAGACCGTTTCGCGTGTCTGAAACTGAGGGAACCAACCTTCCAAACGAGGAGATGAGTACAGACCGGAATCGCAGAAGCTGATGGCTTTTTATGGTCGGTCTAAGGATGTGAGTAGGTTGTTGCACTTTTTGCCTCTAATCCTCCACCACGATCGTGACAAGCGTGCTGGTTGCTCCTGTTGTCTGTGTCTCTCTAACGCTAATATTTCCTTGCTCTTTCCTCTGTCCGCCTCTCCCGGCTGATAGTTTTTAGTCGTCATCTTACACTCACTATACAAATTCAATAGTCTAGCCATGACGCATTACTGGTCTCTCATGTTACTACGGATCATGGAATATGTCCTTCAAGACACATATTCTGCGTCCAGCGGAGATGGGGGGGGGGGGAGACAAATTAAATCTTTTTGCACAACGCATTCCCCCTAATTCCAGGACGGCTTGAAATGGAGCGCTCTCATGGCGCGGTCAGGGTATTCTATAACTGGTGCAGCATGTTCCATAAAGGGTGTCATGCATTCAGCAATGTTCAACGGCTGTTTTACCGTTTCAGCTCTTCAGGGTAATCTTGAAACTCGCAATTGAGACTTGAATTCCGAAAGGTACAAAGAAAATGAGAGTCAGAATGCTGGAACTTGACTACAAGCTTTGAGGTCATCTAGTAGTGGTGGCTCACTCTCAAGTATCGACGCGGCCTTCCCATCAAAGCCGAGGCATAGGGCGACAGAATCAGATGAATGGTTCCCAGCTGTCCAGCAGAAAAAATGCCGCTTGAACCACTTAGAAAGTTCTTACGACGAGGTCGTTTTGAGAAATGTACTAATACTGACGAAGAAACATCGGAAGCCCGAAGGAGAGACCAGACGACAGAGAAAACAGGGAAGGCCGAAACGAGCGAGATAAATCACATCTGCAAACGCACTCCTCAAAGGATGCACCAAGCCGGCTCGAATTGGCCCTGTCGTTGGAGCTTCGGAATCCTAGTTCTGGCTGCGGAATGGGCACAGGGTTACGCTTGTGTCCCGCTTTTTCTCTCCAAAAACAACTCTTACCTCAATGAGATAGTTGCGCAGCATGCCTGGGAACAGAATTTTGTGGAATCCTCGAGATGCCAGTGGCTGAGTCGGTCCCATTTTCCGAGATTGTTTCCATCGTCACAGGCGGAACGTCTGCGCAGGACTGGGTAGCGTGGGCGCGACACTGGAAGATGAACGACACATGTTCGTGGCAGTACAGCCACAATTAGAGGAAAACCCTAGAACCACCTACAGCAAGAGCAGTTTATGCTCCAGAGAACGTTGAAGGCGTAAATTGAGTTGAACTTCTCGCGTGCCATTACAAAAAGCCTGTCCTTCTCACTTTTTGGACGGACCTACGCCTTCAGAAGCAGCGCCATCTTCTTCACAGTCTTGTTCGCTGAGAGTGAGAGGGCGTATCAGCGGTATTGGTTTGGTGCGACGCCAGCCCGTTTCTTTTTTATTCTTTCGGGAAGCGACTAGACCATCGCTCGTATCAGTTATTGCCGCTTACCTGTTTCAACAGCTGGTGGTGAAAGGGTTGCATTGCGCCAAACCCAACCTGATTCGCACGCTCCCGTCATCCGCAGCGATTATGACTATACCCGATGAACTGACGAGGACGTTCATCTGATTGGGACCCTTTTCCGGTTCTATTGTGCAGGTTTGCCGCTCTAATTTGGGGCCCAAATCTATTACTAGCAACTTTTTGCAGCCTCCAATCCGTGATAAAAGCATTATTCGCATAAATTTCAGCCATCCTCATGGTTCTTTCATGGTCAATCTTCATCTCCACGGCGATCCTATTCGCTCGTCATATGAAAGGACATTGCCCGAACTCAGCACTTTGTGGACTTCAACTCTGGTTCCATGTGAGTTCTTCAGACTAGGAGTTTATAGGCACTTGTAACACGAATGTGGCTGGTTGGTGTCAAAAATTTGAATGCTTACTCTGATTGGTCAATTGTTCAAGATTAAAAAATTGCAAAATTCCCGACTTTTCTCTCCCCTCGTTGTCGGCGATTTTCATTGCGCCTGTAATATGTCATAGCTGTCAAAATCCGAGTTTGCGCGGTACACTTCGTAGAGCGCATCGCGCACGCGGCATTCGCACGCAGGGAGCCTTCAACTGCTAGAGAGAGCGTTCTAGAGCCAGGCGAACCCGAATCGACTTCTAGCAAATACACGCGTACGCTGGCGCTTGTTCCGCGCAAAATCCGTCCCCCCCAAACAATTCGCGATTTCCTGACAAGATCGCAATTTTGCAGTACCACTTCAGATTCAAACACATATAGGAAAAATTGTGAGGACGGATCCGCCCAATAAAGATTTTTGCTGGCATAGCTTACTGCCATTTCCAATCGTCCATTCAGAAGGCAGTGGCACAGATGGTTAGGAGCGGACTGCTGTCGCAACGTCATTGGGTAGACAGGCCCTAAATGGGTTGACGCAAACGTCTTTCTCGAGCAACCCTTATACCAATGACGTTGGCAACAACCGCCCTCGTCTAACAGTCATGCCCACTGCCTTCAAAATTCTGACCTGCATTTTCAGTTCCATCGTACCTCAACATGATCGGTATAGCAGGTACGATAGCCGGCTTTGTGGTAGTGTTTGTGGCAAAGGACTGGAGATGGGTAGGACCAAAAGCGTATCAGTCATCGGAACTGGTGAGGCTTATTATTACTACGGTGGTACAGTGTCAGTAAGTTCTATTCATCTTGTTTAGAACAACCAATGGGGATCTGTTCATGCGATGTTGGGACTTATCGCTTGTGTGGTTGCTTGGGCTCAACCGCTTAATGCCGTTTTCAGGTAGAGTATTTTAGATTTAGTTCGTGTGATGATTCTAATTTTGTGACCAGCTTCTTACACTTGTGAGAATCCCGGAGGTGGGAGGGGCGTGGCGGAATACTTGAATTTTAGCAGTAGTTGCCCTTTGATGGGATATCACAGTTAATGGAACAAGATGAGTGTGCCCTTTGTCCACGTCCAAAGAAAGAATGCTTGTTTGTCTACATTATGCCAACGAAGGGCGCATCCGCCCATCTTGTAAGTGAGACACGGCAGCCAGCCCCCTCCATCTTCGGGATATGGAGTACGCGGCTCATTTCTCTAACTGTCGAGCGATCCTATCCGATTTCGTTTAAAAAAGATTAAATTCTTGCATCATCTGTTGTTGAACAATTTGTTTTTATTCGTATTTTGGCTCTGTTCGGCTTGGGAGGAACATATTTCGCTTTCACTAGTCTCTTTTGCCAATTGCTTTAACTTAATCGTCCTGTAGACGGAGCTCCTGCTCTTGCATAGCTTTTCAGACTTCACAAGTCTGTGCAGAAGTCATATGACTGTGGTCAACGGGAACTAGCAAAATGCCTTAAATGCACGTCCGCGATAAAAATAAGGCCACAGTGCTCTTCAAAATGTGCACTGACGACAACAGGCAAGGTACCCGCAGACGCTGTATTGGTTGTAAAATTCGAAAACTAGCAAGTAGAGCGCAAAACGCATAGGTTTTAGGCCCATTGGCGCCCAATAGGCCCATGCCGACCTCCGATACCCGTGTCATCGTGACGATGCCATTGTGCTCTCTCGCCCGCCAATTTCTGGTCTCTCTCCTCTCATCCCAGTGTATCGTCGTCCTTTGCAATTCACAATCGATCTTGACCGTCTTATGCTCGTCCGGTGATCACGATCCATTGCAATAAAGAGGGTCTTATTGCGGGCGGTTTTTCGAACTTCAATATTCTTCAGTAGGTCAACAAGCGCACAGCAATTCTATTTTTGAACTGTATTATATATGAAGTGGTCGCGGGAATTGCCTTTAACCCAGCGCAGAACACCGATCTTTTTTAACGAGCGCAAGTTTATATTTTCAAAATAGGCAGGATTAATGTCATCTTCCTCTTGCTGTTCCCCAGTAGACGTTGTCATTAGAAAGTATAAGATTATTCCTCGCGAAGAACTATTTGTATTGAATTTTTTGGGGTTATTAGTTGGCCATCCTGACGGGAAAGGGCGATGGCTTTTCAACATCATTCACGGATTCTTCGGTTTTGGCAGCTGGCTTTGCGCAGGTGCGTAGGGAAATCTTTACCGAGTTATTTTCAAAAACTTTTGCTTTTGTTTTCTTTTCCACTCTGGTGCGTTTCCTTACTTTTACTGCAGTAACCGGAAGGACCTGCAAAAAGCCACAAGATAGATTTTTCCAGAAGTTCTGAGCAGTCACAAGTTTTAGGGATATTACAGTCAAAGCCAGCAAACTAACTAGTAGTCCTCTGATATTTCCTTGCATACTTTGGCATTAATGTAGTTGGGAAGACTAGATAATGATTCTCTGCAGTGCTATCGCTCGGAACGTTGGCCGTCTGCATTCTGAGCTTGCGTGCCCCTACCTTCCGATGCCCCTCCCCCCCCCCCCCGAAACTAACGTGAGCGGCCCTATTACTTTCGCTTGTAGGAAACCTCTGATGTTAACAAGCGAAGAAAATTCCTAGACATTAAAAAAAATATTTTTGGCTAGTGCCAAGCTTTTTGACGTACTGCCGACGAGAAGAAAACCAGTCGTTAACCTGCGCGAGACGTAGAGACAGCTCTCTCTCACTCCTATTACATTTCAGCAGCGGCGACGATGATCGCTGTGGTCCACTTCAGAATGTTCAGTGACCGCGATGCAGCTCTCGGCCTTTACATAGCATTTGTCGCCGTCGCAGGACTTACCTGTATAGTTATGGAAATACTCACTTCAAAAGTACGTAGCTTACTTTCTTCTGGATTGCGTTGTTTTATCTAGTAACCAGAGATTTCAGACTGGTGGACAGGACGACATCGCGTGTCTGGTGAGATCGAAATGGTTCGCGTTGGTGGTACTACCACCGCCGTCTACACGGATTCCATTGAGAGGGTCTAGTATATAATTGTCGAGACAAGTTTTCCGACAATATTCAGTTGGGCCAGTCGCTCGGGGCGCCCTCCCAAGTGGAACAGCCCCATGGTCTTTCTTTTATGGACTGAAGCGAAAATCCTAACCGTCTAACGCATTTTTTTTCAGACAGCCGGTTCCTCCAGGTGTTCATCCTGTTGTTCTTCGTTGTGGTCGCCATTGGTACGGCTGTAGCGATATCTGTGCTCATCGGCTTGAAGCCAATTGCTTGATTTTCCTTGAGACTAACTGAAATTTGCAGTCTAGGCTGATTTCAAGGAGTTCTGATCTTCAGAGAGTACTGTATTTTCTAGATTAGTGTTATTGCACTACAATCATTTCTCATAGGATAACTAAAAACTAGGTTGTGATGGGTAGTAGGGTAAATATGAGACGTTAGGTCCTGGCACGCGTCGCGGCGACATGCCAGTAGCGCGTACACATTTTTGCGGAACCGCTCTTGCACAGGGTGCAGCATGGAGAAGCTGCGTTTAGACTTCGCGGTTACGCGCTTCGTTGTCTGCCGTTGCAATAGCGCTCCAAGTATAGATGAGAGCGCAACAATAAAACGGCGCATGCAGCCTGTGCAGGCGTCAGATTTTTTTTGGAGAGTACAGGATAATAGGTGATCGAGTTCGGAGAATAGGTGAGTCAGTCGGCCAATTTTACACTCTCATCTTCACACCATACTTTTTCCCAGAACACTGGCAGCCGGCGCCGGATCGATTACATGGTCTGCAACGGACGTCATGTCGCCGTGCGACATGGCAGCGAAGTCTGAACGCAGCTTTCGAGTCAGCCTGACTGAGGTTGGCAAAAAGTCTCCTTTTTTTCTATAAAACGGGAATCTATAACCGATTTACAATTGATGGGAGAAGGCAAGAAGCCGAGTCACACCTAAGTTTCGTGGCTTCGTTTTTCAAAGTAATTTTTGCTGTCATATCGATTTTCAATCCTCTCACTTGGTCATCCTGAAAATTCAGTACCAGTTTGGATCAGCAATGGACAACTGTCTTCGACAGCCTGCTCATCTTTTCATGTTGTATTTCTCGGAGGTGCTGGTCAGCAAGTCCGACTTGCGGCGGCTCAGCGGGAGGGAACTCTATCGCGCTCGTGACATTCGCATCAAGATCTAATGGTAAGTATCATTGCACATCATTGGTTGGGGATTGTAATCGAGTCTGTACGACCCCCCCCCACCCTAAGCCCTCTGTCCATGCTCATGAGGCTGTCAGCTGGTGCGGGAGACATATAGTACGGTCATAAACAGGGAAATCCCCAAAAGTCAACAATTAGTCCTACAACGCCAAAACGTAAATACAGAACCCCCACTTCCAACAATTGACCAATGTGACTTGACCCCCCCCCCTTTACAACGTTCGTGAAGCGAGAAAAATCAACTATCAAAATAAATTTTTCCCAGCCCAAATACGACCCCCCTCTCCTGGCGACCAAATACGACCCCCCCCCCTATTGGGGATTCCAACAACGATGTGCCCTGGTAAGTATTACAAAAGCTGAGCCCAATTAGCTGGCGAATGCCTTGAGTGAAGCTAGTCTCTGCACGTCGATGGGAGTCGGATCTCCCGATGCGCCCCCTCTCCTATACAATTTTCTCACAGGATTTTCTCACTTTTCGTCGCAGGAAGCTTTCTCTTCACGAGCCTTCAAGAATCTATTTGTAATTGTGCTGTGTAGTTATTCACTTTTTTTCGCAAAAAGCTTTCTTTCTATGAGCTTCTAAGATCTATTTGTGATTGTGTTTTGTAGCTATTTGCTATGTTTGTATATTTTGAGTAGGAAAAGCGTCAGATTTATTGTATCAGGAGATTTTTCACTAATTCAAGCCCATATAGCTCAATCATCGCAATCAGTCGTGGCACTGTCAGGAGTGGCGAAGGGAGCCCGCCTTCAGCCGCGTTTTCTACCAATATTGGTCGCTAAGTCATCCACCGAGGAAGGAACAACCAATGGCAGGGAACGCCGCTGATGGGCATATTCCAGGCCTCTTGACCACGCCCCTACTGATTGAGACGATATCAACTGTAATATTCTCTCATTACCGTTGTAATCACTTCATTTTGTACATGCTCAAATGTCTAGTCTTCCAAATTCCAATAAGATTTATGACCATAATATGTATATGCGGAATAAAATCTTCAATTAATTGCCGGGAGCATTGTAAAACGGCAACGGTCCCTTCTGAGCTTTACTTATGCAAAATACAATTAGTTTTATATCATAAGATCTGATTATTATCTTACTATATTATAGAACTTTGATTTTTATCCATCACATTGCACCTTAGACCGTTATGAGAAGACCACAAGAAGAGCTGTGGAAAAGGGAGGGCGGTAGGTTGTTTCGGCTTCCCTTCCACTAATCAGAACATCATTTTTTCGTATTTTTGCACTAGTTTTTCTTTATAATTCTACTTTTTTATTTCTGGGCCAAAATTTCAATATGCCTACCCGGTACCCCTTGAGCATGAGTATCGGTATAGTCTGTAAGAAAGCACAGCGTCCTTCCCCAGCGCGAACGCCAGTGTAGCTTAAATCATCAAATCTGCGCCGAACCCCTTATTGGCTTTATAGTCTCGGCGATCTATACTCCTCATCCGGAGTAGGCCGTGCCCTTCGTAAATGGCATAAGATTGGTTACTCGTGGGATATTTCAGTCTGAGACAACTGTCACCTTGTTCTATGTCGAACAAAGACATGATTACAGCCTCAAAATGAAAATATCTCACCAATAGCACAGTCACTCTGAAGTACGCAGCCACGCCTACCGCATCTCAGGGATGTCGGGTATACCTTCGTGCACGAAGCTGTAGCCAATTAGAAGCAAACAAAACAGGATA
>MU942950.1:0-11775 GCA_036418165.1 Cooperia oncophora | reverse complement strand
ATTTTCCTTAATGTTATCCGCATCAGGAAATTGCGTTTTACTTGTATTTGAAAGCGCAATTAAAGGACTTGGCAAAGTGCCAAGGAGCCGCACGCGACACGCGCGCTTACGACGGATGTTATGAAGGACGGGAATCTGCGCCGTAAAAAGGCAGTGGGCGGAGCATGGAAGAATTAGCGTGTTTCACGGCCCTGTATCTCCATTCCTGGGCATGTTTGGGCGGGGGGACCACGACACATCGACAGCTGGGGGGCTGATAGTCTCATACACCCTCAATGTGTTGAGCGTACCATGTGTCTTTAAACATCAGTTATCTTAATGAAACGAGACCGCCTCACAAAACCCCTTCACGATCTTTCTTTCTTACAACTTCCCTCTCTCTTACTAGTTCCATTTCACCCGCATTTGGCCTCGCCTTTCTCTTAATAATTGACGCTGTTATCGCGTTGTAGGTCGTTGTCATTCAGAATAGTGTTTCAGAGTAATGTCGGCATACAGAATGTTCTCCGAGCGTCAAATACTGGCGGTGTTCTCTATTGTGCCATCAAGTAAAGTGATTTTAACATTACTATTTAATACTCTCCAAAGATACAGGGGTTCTGCGATTTTAAATGTTTGGAACTATTGTGTACAGTCGACGTTGATAGAGCCTCTGGCAGAATCAGAGGACCCTGGAGCTGGGGAATCACTGGGAACCAGCGTCAATTCGAAAATACACGGCGTTGTTCGGCTAGCGGCACTTGCTCTTTTGCTGCTTTCCGTTGTCATGTCGAGCCAAATAGAAATTTGGCCCTTATAAAGCACTGAACACAACAACGGGAAGCACCGAAAGTACAAAGTGCCTAGCCCTTTCCCCTCCGTCCTGAACCAAATTAAGAATCTGTTTCGGAAAGCTACACGTCCAGACGATATTGCCGTGGCGAGGTAGTCAACCCGTCTTGTGCACTTGTCTATTGTGCACCGAGTCAGCAAAAGAGAGGGACAAAAGAAGCGTGTGTTGAACACGTCCGCCGGATATCAATCAAGGGCTGCTGAGATTTCCGTCTCGGCCTGGCGTGACTGCGCTTTCGCGTCCAGAGAAGTTTGAGAGCTATGTTCTGGGACCTAGGCTACACCGCGGAAGCGGAACTTCACTAAATTCGCCTGAATTTTGACTCAGCGTTATAGAGATTATCTAACACTTTACTTTCAGGACTTATTATCTTTTATTTTAGTCAGCGACTGGACCCTAACCAGAGCAACCTATACAATCTCAACGGCACCTATAACATATTGTTAGCTGCAGGACCAACTGAAGGCGAACGTCAGTCCACTTATTGATTTCTTTCAATTTTTTCTACTCTCACAGATGCTGGTGTAATATCGATTTTCAGGCTTGTCGTATCATCAAACGAATCGGCACGCTTTGCCACGCACACGATTATCGGCCTACATGAAAGGAGTTGGTCTTGTGGAGAGTAGGTCTAAGAAGATTCGTAAAGGTTTTAGAAGGACACCCAGAGTTCGGAAATGATTTTGTAGTTTCTAGTTTTAATAAAGAAAATGTTCTTCAAATTTCGCCCCAATTTTCATAAATCTACAAAAGATCAATCAGTGAAATTCTAGATCCACAATTTGATGAGGGTGAACGATCGAATAACGACAAGCTGATGATTGCTCATGGTATGTGACACTTAAAAAGAGTTGCTTTGTCGAAATTAAGTGGGTACTGGGTCCTGTCCGCTTTGGATGCTAGGGAGGGGCTGGGTTTATACCAGTACCAACCCATTCTCCACCAACTGTGTGAGCTGACGAACGACCACTGTTGGTGAAATCGTTCGTCAGCTTACACAATTGGTGAAGAACCCCCTGTTACGCCCTAGCACATGCAGCGGACAAGACATGTAGTGGTCATAACTACGATGGCTGTGCAGTGCAAACCCATACGCCGACGGAAATGTCCAGAAATTGTAAGGAACTCAGTGGAAGCTGCTATACCGCGTCATTTCTGCTGGTCTGTGCCCTCTTACCAATATAGTGCCTGAGTTTGTAATAAATTTGCAGTCGTTATATGCAACATTTTCTGCGGTAATCCGATCGCTAATGTGAAGGTGCTCCTTCCTCACTATCTCATTCAGAAAATGCAGGCAAGCAGCAATGACGTGGATTGGCTACACAGCCGCTTATCTCCTCCGATAACCTTCTGTTCATTTCTGAGAGTCTACCGGAGCTTTCTATCAACGTACCCTGCTGCGGCGATGAATGGAAAGTAAAATGAGTGAACAGTGAAAATCGACTTGAAGACACATTCTGGAGCTGGGCCAGCAGCCTGCCCCTTGAGGAGAGAGTACAGACCGGAATTGCAGAAGCTGTGCATTTTTTTCGCAGGTCCATAGCATGCATTTTTTTCGCAGGTCCATAGCAGGATGCTGAATGGTTGTTGCCCCTTTTGCCTAATCCTCGCCATGATCGTGACAAGCGTGTTGCCTGTCGTCTCTCTACGCCTAATATTCTCTCGCCTCTTCGTCCTCTGTCGCCTCTCACGTTGACAGTTTTAGTCGTCATATACTCGTCCAATATACAAAGTTGATGGGAGGTGACGCTACTGGACTCTCTCTTACCACTGACGGTTTGCGGCAGTTTTCTTCACAGGCGGCAGAAGGAACGCCGTCAGTTTCATATCGAAAACCCAATGTCCTTCGGCCTGCTATGATGGAATTAACCTTCAATATATATTCTGCGACAGCAGAGTGGGCGGAGACAGTCAACCGTTGTGCCTTTCGCTTTGGCATGCTCCTAAGTCTAAGACGCTGAAGGGGAGAGGCGCACTCATGGCGCGATTCAGGGCGTCTTCCCATACAACCGGTGCAGCGTGTCTCATGGAGACGTCAATGTATTCAATCGTCAGGTCTTTACCCGTTCCAGCTCTCAGCTAATTCGGACTCGAAGTAGAGGCGATTCGGATAAGGCGCAATACGAATGCAGAGTCAAATATGCTGGATGTTGGCTTCGAGGCTTTTGAGGTCATCTGGTGGAGAGAGCTCACTCTCAAGTATCGAAGCGGCTTTTCCATCAGCGATGAAGCATTGAGCGACTGAATTAGTGTAAATGGCTCCAGTTGTCTAGCAAAAAATTCCGCTCGAATCCCGTGGAAATATTCTTATAACGAGGTCGTTTTGAAAATTACTAATACTGATGAAGAAACATCGGAAGCCTGAAGGAGAGACCAGACGACAGAGAAAACAGGGAAGGCCGAAACGAAACGAAACGCGAAATATTTGCAAACCGCTTTCCTTGAAGGATGCACCAAGCCGGCTCGAATTGGGCCTGTCATGTTAGTTTTGGAATCCTAGTTCTGGCTGCGGAATGGGCACAGGGTTTGCGCTTGTGGACCACTTTTCTCTCCAAGCACAACTCTTACCTCAATGAGATAGTTGCGCAGCATGCCTGTGGAATCCTCGAGATGCCAGTGCCTGAGTCGATCCCATTTTCCCGAGATTCTTCACACTGGCTCACCTTCAACAGGCGAAATTTCTGCGCAGGACTGACGCGACGCGACATTGGGTGATGAGCGACAGCATGTAATTAGCTGTACAGGCTCGACTCTCAGCCACAAAATTAGAAGAAAAGCCTAGAACCACCTAGATTATGCTCTAGAGAAGGTAGGGAGGCGTAAACTGAGTTGAACTTTTCGCGCGCCATTACGAAAGAGCCTGTCCTTCTCATCTCTTGGACGGCCCATGCCCTCGAAAGCAGCACCATCTCTTCTCACACAGTCTTGTCCGCTGCGGATGAGAGGGCGTATCAGCGGTACTGGTTTGGTGCAGCGCCAGCCCGTTTCTTTTTTTCTTTCGGGAAGTGACTAAGACTATCGCTCCTATCGATATCCTTCAATTATTGTCGCTTACCTGCTTGAACAGCTGGTTGTGAAAAGCTTGCATTGCGCCAACCCAACCTCGTTTACACGCCCCCTTCATTCGCAGCGGTCATGACTGTACATAATCCGATGAATTGATGAGGACGTTCATCTGCTTGGGACTCTTTTCCGGTTCTATTGTGCAGGACTGCCGCTCCAATCTGGGCCCAAATCTATTACTAGCAACTTTTTTGCAGCCTCCGATCCGAGATAAAAGCATTATTCCCATAAATTTCAGCCATCCTCATGGTTCTTTCATGGTCAATCTTCATCTCTACTGCGATCCTATTCGCTCGTCATATGAAAGGACATTGCCCGAACTCAGCACTTTGTGGACTTCAACTCTGGTTCCATGTGAGTTCTCAGACTAGGAGTTTATTATTAGGTTGTCCGGAAAGTTCTCAGCGTTTTGGGTGTTTCACTTTAAACGATCGTAACTTTTTTAATACTCATCGGATTTAATCGAAATAGGCACCATTCGAATCAGCACACCTTTGCCAATGTGACAGCAGTCGAGAAATCCCATCAAAGTAAAAAACTGGGTGGTCGAAAATTCACGAAATCCACGAAGGCTTTTTTGCCTGGTCCTGATTGATGAAGTATTTTCCAGCAAGGGAGTTCTGAAAATGTTAGAAAAGGTGATAGTCGGTTGGCGAAAGGTCTGAAGAATATGGCGGTTGAGGTAGAACTTCAACCCCCAATTCGTTCAATTTATGGATAGTGATTTGTGAAACGTGTGGGCGGGCGTTGTCATGCAAAAGAATCGGACCCTTTCTTTTGATAAGTGTTGGCTGCAGCTGACGCAATTTCGGTACATTTCGTTCGATTCCTTCACAGTAAGCGTTCTCTGCTGTGATGATTTCGCCTCGGTGGATAAAAGTTATAGTGGATCACACCAGCCGATGACCACCAAGCCGTGACCAGAATCTTTTTTTCGTGAGGGTTCGGCTTTGAAAATTACCTCGGTGGTTCGTCGAAATCCAACCACTGTCCGGAACGTCTCCTGTTATCATACATGACCCATTTTTCATCACAGGTGACAATTCGGCCCAAAAACAGGTCGTTTCTGCTGCGCAAAAGCAATGCAGAAGGAACCTCGAGACGTGCCGATTCCTGCCGGTCACTCCGATTGTGGGGCACCCAATTGTCGAGTTTTTTCACCTTCCCAATGCGTTCCAGACCATCTGCAACAGTGGATTTGCCAAGGCCTAGCTCTTCTGCTATCTCTTCTGCTTTAGGTCGACCGCTATGAGGTTCATCTTCAAGGCTGAAATCTCCAGAACGAAATTTGTTGAGCCATTGCGCACAGTGCTTTCTCTAGCACTATTGGGCCCCCACACCTGGTTAATTTGTTGAGCTGTTTCGATTGCGGATTGCCCCAATTTATAGTCGAAGAAAAAAATCGTCCGAAGTGCTCTTTTCACATGCTTGAAAAAATCTTGAAAAAAGAGGGTTTATCAAGCAATGGTGAAACGGCAATTATACCATCAGATAGCGCAAGAAATTCTCTACAGGATGTGCTACTGAGCAAGGCAGAATGAGTTTTTAATCAGCAGTGAATGTACAAAAAATAGGTGCACAAAACGCTGAGAACTTTCCGGACAACCTAATAGGCACTGTGTGTCGACGGGGGCGGATTGGTGGTCAAGACTTTGAAATAGTTTTCTGATTGGTCAATCGTTCCATGTACTGGAAAGTTGCCGAATCCTGACGTTTCACGTTCAGCCATAATGTTCGACGGATGCTCATGCGCCTCTATGTCCCGATAGCTTGGTCAGAAAATCCGAGCTGCGGCGACACGGTCGGTAGAGGCGCACGCGCGCGCGGAATTCGGCACCAAGGCCGCCATTGACTTGCTGAAGAGAGAGAGCGTTTTAGAGCCACCGAAGTGAATCGACTTCTAGCAAATATCGCGTGCGCTGCGCTTGTTCCAGCGAATCGTCACAATTCGGATTTCCTGACACAGATCGCAATTGCAATACCCAAAATTCAGGTCAACTTATGCGCATATAGGGGGAAAATTGTTTTTGGTGGACAATATAGTAATCGAAGGCAGTGGGCACGATGGTTGGGGGCGGACGGTTGTCGCCAACGTCATTGGTAGAACGGCTAAGTGGGGTGTGACCAAACGTCTTCTCGCAGCAGCCGCTTCTACTCAATGACGTTGCAAGCCGCCCTCCTCCCGCGATCATGGCCAGTTCCTTCAAAATTCTACCCTGCATTTTCAGTTCCATCGTACTCTCAACATGATCGGTATAGCAGGTACGATAGCCGGCTTTGTGGTAGTGTTTGTGGCAAAGGACTGGAGATGGGTAGGACCAAAAGCATATCAATCATCGGAACTGGTAAGGCTTATTATTGTGGTGGTACAGAGTCAGTAAGTTCTATTGGTCTTGTTTAGAACAACCAATGGGGATCTGTTCATGCGATGTTGGGACTTATCGCTTGTGTGGTTGCTTGGGCTCAACCGCTTAATGCCGTTTTCAGGTAGAGTATTTTAGATTTAGTTCGTGTGATGATTCTAATTTTGTGACCAGCTTCTTACACTTGTGAGAATCCCGGAGGTGGGAGGGGCGTGGCGGAATACTTGAATTTTAGCAGTAGTTGCCCTTTGATGGGATATCACAGTTAATGGACAATTGAGTGATGTCTTTGTCCACCCAAAGAAAGAATGCTGGTTGTCTTACATTATCCAACGAAGGGCGCATCCTGCGCCATCTTTAAATGAGACACGCAGCCACGCCCCTCCCATCTTCCGGATATGGAGTGCCGGCTCATTTCTATACTGTCGGCGGTTGTGGGTTGACATCGTGAATTCTACCGATTTCGTAAAGATAAATTCATTGATCATTGTTGAACATTTTGTTTTATTCGTATTTTGGCTCTGTTCGGCTTGGGAGGAACATATTTCGCTTTCACTAGTCTCTTTTGCCAATTGCTTTAACTTAATCGTCCTGTAGACGGAGCTCCTGCTCTTGCATAGCTTTTCAGACTTCACAAGTCTGTGCAGAAGTCATGGACTGTGGTCAACGGGAACTAGCAAAATGCCTTTACCAGGCAGAACCGCATCTTTTTTATGAACAAACTTATATTTTCAAAATAGGCAGGATAATGGTTATCTTCCTCTTGCTGTTCCCCAGTAGACGTTGTCATTAGAAAGTATAAGATTATTCCTCGCGAAAAACTATTTGTATTGAATTTGGTTTTAGGTGCCATCCTGACGGAAAAGGGCGATGGCTTTTCAACATCATTCACGGATTCTTCGGTTTTGGCAGCTGGCTTTGCGCAGGTGCGTAGGGAAATCTTTACCGAGTTATTTTCATTTACTTTTGCTTTTGTTTTCTTTTCCACTTAGTGCGTTTCCTTCCTTTTCCTGCAGTACCGGGAAAAACCTGCAAAAAGCCACAAGATAGATTTTTCCAGAAGTTTTGAGCAGTCACAAGTTTTAGGGATATTACAGTCAAAGTCAGCAAACTAACTAGTAGTCCTCTGATATTTCCTTGCATACTTTGGCATTAATGTAGCTGGGGGGAGACTAGATATGACTGCTCTGCAGAACTATCCCTCGGGGACCTTGGTCGTCTGCACTCTGAGCTCGAGTGCCCTCAACTTCCCCCCCCCCCACAACTGCGATATGAGCGCCTACACTTTTCTGTGAGCATCCTCTGTATTAGAACAAGTGGAGAACATTTCTAAAACATTTCAAAATAAAACATGGATTTTTGGCTAGTCCAAGTTTTTTTTTTACGTACTGCCCGAGAAGACTGGATAACGGGAAGTTAAGAGACAGCTCTCCACTCCGCATTACATTTCCAGCAGCGGCGCACGTATGATCGCTGTGGTCCACGTTCAGAATTCATATCATAAGACGCAGCACATGCAGGCTCTCGCCTTACATAGCATCTTGTGTGCCGTCGGCAGGACTTACCTGTATAAGTTACTGGAAATACTCCACTTTCCAAAATCACGTAGCTTTCTGGTCCTCCTGGGAAGTTGCGGGCCTCATATCTAATATTAGTACCCGAGGGTTTCAGACTGGTGGACAGGACGACATCGCGTGTCTGGTGAGATCGAAATGGTTCGCGTCGGTGGTACTACCACCGCCGTCTACACAGATTCCATTGAGAGGGTCCAGTTAATAATTGTCGGACAATCCCACGAATATTCAGTTTGGGCGGCAGGTCGCTGCGGGGGGGGCGAGACAAGTTACAAAGTAAACAACTCCACAACGCCTCCCCAAGCTTTGAACAGCACCCTGGTTTTGTATTGCGAATCAAATCCTAACCGTACGCATTTTCATTCAGACGCGGTTCCTCCAGTCGTTCATAAACCTGTTGTTTTTCGTTGTGTCGCCATATCGTCGGTTAAGCGATATTGTCATCATTGGCAAAGAAGCCAGATTGCTATGATCTTTTTTCGACACGACTAACAAAATTTGCAGTCTAGGCTGATTTCAAGGAGTCTACTTCAGAGAGTACTGTATTTTCTAGATTAGTGTTATTGCACTACAATCATTTCTCATAGGATAACTAAAAACTAGGTTGTGATGGGTAGTAGGGTAAATATGAGACGTTAGGTCCTGGCACGCGTCGCGGCGTCATGCCAAGTAGAAGCGCGTACACACTTTCGTGGAACCGCTCCTGCACACGGTGCAGCATGGTAGAGAGGCTGCGTTTAGACTTCGAGCTTACGCTCTTCGTTGTCTGCCGTTGCAATAGCGCTCCAGTATAGATGAGAGCGCAAGCGAGATGGACGGGGCATCACCTGTGCAGCGTAGATTTTTTGGAGAGTACAGGAAAATAGGTGAGTCAGTCGCAATTTTGCAATTTTGCACTCTCATTTCCGCTCATACTCTCCCAGAACACTGGCAGCCGGCGCCGATCGATACTGGTCATTGAACCGGTAGTGTCGCCGTGCGACATGGCAGCGAAGTCTGAACGCAGCTTTCGAGTCAGCCTGACTGAGGCTTGGCAAAAATCTCCTTTTTTCCTATAAAACGGGAATCTACCAATCTAGAATTTGACGGGAGAAACCAGAAGCCGAATCACAACCTAGTTCATGCTTCGTTTTCAAAGTAATTCTTGCTGTCATCTCGAATTTTAACCCTCCCAACTTGTCATCTGAAAACTAGTACCAGTTGAAATCAGCATGGACAACGTCTTCGAAGCCTGCTCATGAATTCTTTTGTATTTCTCGAAGATCTTCTATGGAGGTGCTGGTCAGCAAGTCCGAGTTGCGGCGGCTCAGCAGAAGCGAATTCTATCGCGCTCATGACATTCGCATCAAGACCTAATGGTAAGTGGTCGATGCAGTGGTATTACAAAAGCTGAGCCAGTTAGCTGGCAAATGCCGTGAGAGTCAAGCTAGTCTCTGCACGTCAATGGGAGTCGGATCTTCCGATCCGCCCCTCACCCCTCCTCTACAATTTTCTCACCTGATTTTCTCACTTTTTTCGCAAAAAGCTTTCTTTCTATGAGCTTCTAAGGATCTATTTGTGATTGTGTTTTGTAGCTATTTGCTATGTTTGTATATTTTGAGTAGGAAAAGCGTCAGATTTATTGTATCAGGATTTTTCACTAATTCAAGCCCATATAGCTCAATCATCGCAATCAGTCGTGGCACCGTCAGGAGTGGCGAAGGGAGCCCGCCTTCAGTTGCGTTTTCTACCAATATTGGTCGCTAAGTCATCCACCGAGGAAGGAACAACCAATGGCAGGGAACGCCGCTGATGGGCATATTCCAGGCCTCTTGACCCCGCCCCTACTCATTGCGACGTTATCAACTGTAATATTCTCTCATTACCGTTGTAATCACTTCATTTTGTACATGCTCAAATGTCTAGTCTTCCAAATTCCAATAAGATTTATGACCATAATATGTATATGCGGAATAAAATCTTCAATTAATTGCCGGGAGCATTGTAAAACGGCAACGGTCCCTTCTGAGCTTTACTTATGCAAAATACAATTAGTTTTATATCATAAGATCTGATTATTATCTTACTATATTATAGAACTTTGATTTTTATCCATCACATTGCACCTTAGTCCGCGCGTGTTATGAGAAGACCACAAGAAGAGCTGTGGAAAAGGGAGGGCGGTAGGTTGTTTTGGCTTCCCTTTCACTAATCAAATGTTCATTTTTTCAATTTTTGCACGACGTTCCCTTTAATTACTGGGCTAAAATGTCGATATGACGAGGAAATCGTTTCCGTAGATACCCCCTTGATCTAGAGTATCATCAGTTTTGCAAAAAAAACATTTTCTACATCTTTAGCGCGAACGCCAGATAGCTCAAATCATCAAATCTGTGCCAAACCCCAAATGAGCGTGACAGTCTCGGCGATCTATACTCCTCATTCGGAGTAGACCTGCCCTCCGGGGTTACTCGTGGGATATTTCAGTCTGAGACAACTGTCACCTTGTTCTATGTCGAACAAAGACATGATTACAGCTGCCCCAAAATGAAAAATCTCACCAATAGCACAGTCATTCTGAAGTACGCAGCCACGCCTACCGCATCTCAGGGATGTCGGGTATACCTTCGTGCACGAAGCTGTAGCCAATTAGAAGCAAACAAAACAGAATATTTGAAAAAACCACGGATTCACTGCGCCCACAGTGAACCGGTAATCTGCAGGTTTTCTGCATCGTTCCATCACAGGCAATGGAGCTTTTATGCAAAGTGAATAGATCTATGAACTTACCTAAAGCGGAACTTTCACCTGTTCCAAGTCTCTCTTCCCGTTCCGCAGCTCAACTTTCCGAAAAATGGGCCAGCATAAACGGTACAACAGTGGCCGGCGCGTTATTTTGGACAGCGGGGATCGAGCGTGTGTCGCGAAATCTGCGACGTGGGCGTCGCATGTGACGGCCAGTAGGGAAATGGGGGAACATTCCCTCGCTTTTGAGCCTCGTCGGAGCGCGGTATCTCCGTCGGGTTGGGAATCTATGACAAATTAATTCATTGTAAATGAAATTACACATAAACAGAGTGACAAGTTACATTTGTCCTAATGCGGCAAGAAACTCATCAGCTGCCTCCGAGGACTTTTTCGACATCGACAGCCTGCAAGGCGAGAGGGGAGGTGGGGTGTATGGACACTCCTCCCTGGAGGGAGGTCGGTGCCGACCACGGTTTTCGCAACGTGATACTTGACCCTGGTTCGAGATTCCCAGATGAACGGAGTCAGTAAGAGACGTCATTATCCCCCCCTTCCCTCGTTCGCCTCATAGACGGAAAGAAGTGAAGGAGCACGCCGTTTTCTGATTCCGCCCAGCGGTAATGCCGAGCTCTCTCTTTGAATGCTCTCGATGCTGGGAGGACTGATAAAGACAAATGACTTCTCAAAAAAGTGGAACGCGAACACCAAAATTCAATATTATTGCTATCATCAGATCAAATAAGCTGTTATAAAGCAAACCCGAATTCAATGAAATCATAATAATACATCTGCATCACATGTTCAATGAGGTAACTGTCTGTAAGAAGTTCTTGTCGTGCCTTCTTTCTTGCGCGCGATCCCGCCGTTGTGTGCACTGTTGTTCCTTCTGAAGGGGAGTGTTTTGATAAATTTGGCAAAAGCTTCAAGAAACAAGATGAGAGATGTGAAGACAGCGATTAGGCGGCGCCAGCGCCCACCCTCACCCTCCTATCATCCTGTACTCTCTCAAAGCACTAGCGACCGGTGCGGATCGATACTCGTCCACGGCACTGGAGTGATGGCTCGTCGACGCGCATTACAATGCCTTACAGCACGTCATAAGTGAGTCTGAAGGCGAAATCTCTGGAGCAAAACCTACTGAGCAGTTCACTGTGAATGATCGCTCGAAGATTGCTTGGGAACTCCCGCTGTTTTGAACAATGCATCAAATTCATTC
>MU942949.1:0-10438 GCA_036418165.1 Cooperia oncophora | reverse complement strand
GAAAGATATAAATTAAAAAATTCAGCTTAAACAGAGATTAACACAGAAAAACTTAGGAAACACAGCTCCGGTAGCACTGAACAACATACCATATCTATCAAAGTTCGCCTTGCACAGGAGTATTCGGAAAGGAGAGATTCCATCGTTCTAGGGGTCGTATTCGCCTCTGCGAGAGATCTTGGTAAGGAAGTGGTAGGAGGTATGAAGATGGTAGACACGTTTGGCGATAGCGAATAGGAGTCGTAAGAGTGCAGGAACTGTGGAAAACCGCTTTTTGCCAAACCTACTTTCTCCCTCTAACGTTCTCTCCAACCAGGACGTGTCCTGATCGTGGTCCACATTCTTCCTTGGACGGCCTAATTTATAACACGTGCAAGGAAGAATCAATCAATCTCAAGAGTTTCTTCTTGAATGACGGAAGTTTCTTTCCATAATGATTTACTATGGGCACAGATCGGTAACGAAACATTTCTCTCACTATTTCTCACCATGCGAAAGTCACACCCCGGCCTATGGTTCCGATTGGTCTTCGCCCTTCTCACTCTCTCACGTCATCTCTATGCTCTAAGCTCGATCATATTTCTCCTTTCTCCTGTCGACCTCAGCAAATGGCTATTTTTTGACAATAATAATAATAATAATAATAATAATAATAATAATAATAATAATAATAATAATAATAATAATAATAATAATAATAATAATAATAATAATAATAATAATAATAATAATAATTAATATAATAATAATAATACCTAAAACATTACTAATGGACGGAGGTAGCGCGGCACATGTTTTGCGAGTAAACGAAACAGGGCCTTTTTAAGTTCCTGAACCTTCTTTCCATCCAAGCCGTGAACAAGACTTTCTACACGAGAGCGTAATTAGTTTGGTACAGATGGTCTGCAGGATGGAAGTGAGACAGCTTGACTTTTTACATTGGCTTGCCCCCACAAGTCTTATGTATGAGTCTTACCCCTTTCAAAATTTCATACGAGTCTTGGGAAGCACCGCCATGCGCATCCAAAAGGACTCACGACGGCAAAGACGATCCTTATCATTTTAACGCCATTATTAATATTAAGCAAGAACAAGAATGCCGAGTCGTGGACCAACGTCAGATCCTAGGCGGGACTTGAACTCGCATCTATCGTTGGCTGAGCTAGTGCTCTATCCACTACGCCATTTCAAAGCTCAACAGCTTTGTGCCACATCCATTAAGCTGAAACGTTAAGACTCTCAGTGTCAGGCAAGATAAAAAAGGTTTGACCACGTGTGTAAGAGGCTGACGATCCCAGTCTGACCCTCAGCCTCTTAGATAAATTCAAGACGGCATCTGGTCTACCTTACCTGAGGGACAAGTGAGTCACAGACCTGGACGGAGTGTGGCCTGGATGTACCTACTGCAATGGGGCCTCGCTCTACGTTTCCCTCAACAAGACCACTTTTGGCACAAAGCAGCGAGCTCCAATTTTTCTAACAAGTGATAGACGACATTCAAGCTCGGAAAAAACGCCTAGAGGGAAGAGTGTTTGTCTGAGCCAAAGAGGAAGCGCTGCCATGTGCCTCCTCCCACTACTCTTGGGCAGCAATTTTTCTGTTCTTATACTAAAGCTTCGGCAGAACTGAAGAAAATAAACAAAACTACATGCAAAACAACAAGCAAAGGCTCGAAATTTAAGTTCAAGCTTCCGGAGAATCTTCTCCAAATTTTATTATTGCTTTTATAGGATGCAAACATGATCTGTTCCGATTGAATAAGTTGTCGTTACTTGGTTTTCACCTCGTTACGCTCCATTACTGCATTACTGCATCATTTCCGTTTTACTAGCCAGGTGGCGTGAAAACTCGCATAATATGTAATAGTTTCCGGAGCGCTGGATAGCCATGTTGTCAATCGAGTTTATCCAGCGCATTTGAGCTTTTTCTTTCTAAAGCAGATGCACATGGAAAAAATAAAGAAATAAAGAATAAGAAATTAATTTATTAGCCAAAAAGTACACCTATCCAATATTTTTCTGAATCTTCCTTTTCCGCTTTCACGATACTCTCTTTCTCCTGTTTTTTCCTTTGGGAACGATCACCGAGCGCAGCTTGCTTTGGAGGAAGAGGCATTTAAAGGACCCCTTGTGCAAAAGTGGTGCTACATGAAGGAGATGAGGACTCCCGCCCAAGACTAGGGAGGGATGGACATCCGAGGGTGGTGGGCCGAATTCTTCGGATAAAAAGGGTTTCTTGAGATAAAAAGGGTTCCTCAAAACGAGGCGCTGTTGAAGCAAGAGGCACGTTTAAAGGCAGCTTACAAGTGGCGCGCAGTCAAATCCCAGATCGGCTCCTGCCCAGGCTAACCAAGCCTTCTACCCTCCGGGGACGGTAAATTGGTACCAGATTCGTCTGGGAGGATAAGACACTGACTTGTACATTGGCTGGCCCCCGCATGTCATTGTAGAGGCCACATCGCATTCAGTAAGCCACCAGGATTCTGTCGCAGCTTTGCACCAGGAGTCCCCCAAATGCCCCTCCCAGGGCGAACAGCCAGTCGCCGTTAACCAAAGCTTCATGAGGCCATTTCCGATCATTGCCACCCTGACTGGCACTTATAGGCGTTCACGAACGATTTTCGCCCGCTGCAGTCCTTTCAACGCCATTTTCCGATGTCAAGTGTGGCCATAAATGGCCGTGTCATCTTCTCAAAATGAAAATCGGACGCCTCCTCGTTTTCATTTGAGACCACGTCATTATGCTCGGTAGTAGTGGTCCAGGGCTCAATATCAAGCAAATTTTTCCTTTTCCAAAAGCACTGTCTGAAGAGTACTTGTAGGTTCTTTCAGAACTCCCGCCCAGGGAAAAAAAGCATGACGACCAGTCTCAAGAGAGCTTCGCGCTCCAACTGCCCACCCTTAGTGAGCTGCTCGACCTCTCGTGCTTATAGATTGCCTTGCATTTGTGCTTTGGCCAAGTTTCGTCCCATTCTGGACTGATTGAGGTGAAACCAAAGACAGGGGTTCTCTCATAGGTCCTAATCCACCTATTCGAAGAGGGGACGTATTCAGTCGAGTTATTCATTATTGAGCTGAGGGATTAAGGTTTAGGTCTTATCCTGGGAGGCTTGTTCTCGAGATCTCATCGCGGCACCCGGCCCCCCTTCCGCAGCATTGTGCATCTCCATAGACCCCAATTCGTACATTTTCCAGATTTTTTTTTACCTGTATGTCACTGTTTGTCGTTTCTTTTTCTGCAATCCTTTTTCTTTTCATTTTTTCTCGATGCTTGCACTTCTGTTGATAAACATATCGTTAGTTCATGCCAACTAAAAAGCGTATGGGTCAGGAGATTCGCGTTGCGGCCGCGCAGTGACACCGAACTTTACGACTTTACGCAAGTGGTTTCACGTGCGTGGCTTAGCACAAGGACCTAATTTGTTTGACGCTGTGTGCGACAGCCAAATAGATATTTAATCCTGTTTCGCCGAGCATTTTCTGGCCTGCCGGCTTACGTGTCGTCGCAACACGGATCTCCTAACCAATTTTCCGTTAAACGCTCTCGCTACCAGTTCTATTACACGTATTCATGCAAGAATTTTCAGATTACCCCCTAAAATGTCAACTTAACACAATGATTATTGTATTCCTATTGTCCACACTGATGGTGGTGGCATTAGGGGATGACGTTCTTATTGAGGAAGCTTACCAACAGGAGGGAAATTATGTGTTCGGAAGCAAAGCCCTGCGCTCCAGGAGTTATTTTGCCCATTTGGCAACCACAGGTAAATCTTTTCAACAATGGCTTCTCCGTTTAAAGCCTTCCTTCCTACTTATTCTCGAGTACTTTCTCCATGTTTCGCCTTTCCGCACTATTTGGGCTTCATCGGCCCTCCACGGCCCATTTGGCGATTCTAGGGGAACTTCCTGCTGGAATATGTCACCTGAGGTAGTTTGACCCAAAAACGAATAATGGCTCTTTGCATACCCACTTTGTTCCAAAGTTCACGAAGGAGCGGGCAGCAAGGGATGGCTATTGTCACCAACCATTTGCCTAAACATGATCATATCAGGTAACAGGCGGCTCCACAGCCTTGTTCGGGGTGGGGCTCTCTAGGGGGCTGAATTTCGCTCAGCGCCAGCCTGTTCTCCACCACTTGTAGCTCCTGCTAGCTTCCAGAATTGGTAAAGAACGGGCGGGTAACGCGTCGAACCAGGTCCCCTGAAATGCCGGCAGCGTCCGCTGTGAATAAGGCTGTACTTCCTACGGGAAGCAATTCCATCAGAAATTCTGGATTTATCCAGTAACCTTAGGAGATGGTTCAGGTAGTACTAGAGGGTAGCACTTGACTGCCTGATGCTGGCTGATGCTTGATAGTCAAGCTCACTTTCTCTCGTCTCTCTCCTGCTCCCGTCTCACCTCTCTCTCTCTCTCCTGCCTTCCTACAGCTCCTGAAAACCTGCCGTGAACTTACAATTTGGGTGAGGCTAAGAGGTTACTAATAAACTCGACTGCTCATTATTTAGCAAGAGAAATGAAGTGCGCAGTTGTTCACAACGCCCGGAAGGGGTCCGTGCTCCGAGGATCATCTCAAGAAAGGCTGCGCATGTAAGTGTCCGGAAACAAAGGATGCGAGAACACTCAGAACAGCGGAGCAGCTCAAATGCCCATGGTTTGTGAGCAATAATTATCCAATAGTAAAAATCACTGCCTCAATGGATTTTTGGGGGACAAAAGGAGTAGAATTGTTATCGTTGCAATCCGTCGGGGCGGCGTCAGGAGGAGACACGCGCCACGTTGATTCTGCTGAATATTAATGAATAAGTGGTGTTCGATTTTAGGAAAAAACAGTAGTGAAAACGCAGCAGGCGGCTGGACCCTTTGTATCACTGTTTTGCCGCCCAGACTGATATGGCGTCGGGGTCCAACAGCGTAAGTATTAGGTTTTCGTTAAGTGCGTTCCTGTTAGTCGTGAAGCCCAACATAGGGCGTGATGCCACCATTACGATTTGATATTGAATCCTTCCGTCAGTGCCATCCAAATGAAAATTCTTGCACCCGATTTCATATTCTATGGCCTTTTGTCAGTGAAGTGGAACCAATCTGAAGGACTCTACGCACCCTCTCGAGGGAGTTCCTCTTGTCAAGCTTTCTTTTTTCAGTAGGGAATCTAGAGTATGCTGTTACTAGGCATAGACAGGGCTCATCGATCTTCATTCATAAATGAGGCTCTCTTTCTCTCTACTCGAGCTCAGCCTCAGCAAAAAGAATTTTGCAGGCTGAGTTCCAAAATGGATGACCCAAATATCAATGCTACAAAGCAAATTTTATCGGGAGTTTTACCCCCACATGAAAGGGGGCTTACCACCGAGAACCTCTTATGAAGTGAATAGATGCGCATACCAGTTTTTGTCGTGTTTCAGAATTTAAGCGCTGTTTTGGCCAGAGAAAGTGGAGGAGGGCATTCTATTAGCTCACTATTCCTGTTTCTCCTACAATCTCATCTTGCAACAACCTGGAGGCTCTGTCCGATTTGAACGAAAGCTCATGCTAATCCGCCATAGCCTTTGGCGTTCTAGAGGTATCGCCACGAAGCATGGGAATGAGCAATGGGGACAGGCAGAAGTAGAAAGATAACATGGAGGTGTGAGCATAGTCGGTCTTGTGTTAACCATTCCATACATATTCGTACACCTGTACGATTCTTAAGAGCCCATGCTTGACCGACTGTCCAAAGTGCTGCCGCTTTTGAAAGATGCGGCCCATCTTCAAAAATACAGTAGAAGCCTCGTAAATGAAAACGGAATAAAACATCTCGGCGTTGATTCCCCCCGCCCCCCCGTTCCCCCCTTTTTTTTTTTTTTTTGAGCCATGCACTCTGCTTTCACAAAATCGTGGTAGTTTTTAAATGCGATTGTCGTCCAAATGAATATCACTAGCGTCAGCGCCGTTCAGTCAAGTGCTTTTCTCCTCCCAGACGAGTTTGATACCAATTCACTAGCTCAAAAGGGACGGAAGTCTTTGTTGACTGAGATAGGGTCAATTGGAAGGAAAGAAAACAAATAATGGAAAAGGAAATACACTTCAAAGCAGCATTGATGGCCGTTTCGCAACCCGTATCGATGTGTTTGGCGCTCTTGCCACTCCAGTCAGCACTGCTCCATCGCCCACCTGAAAAAAGACGCGCGCGTCAAACAACCCGAGAAATCCCTTCCTAGTAAGGTGGCGTGATCGCAAAACTTGTCATTAGGCAGCTCCGCTTGAGGGCATGGGTGCAGACTTTGCTGACGCGCTGGCGCTTCGTTGGCGCGCTCTGAGACGTTCGATGCAGTCGAAAGCATTGCGCATCGGTCGCGGTTGCGGCCGGACACGCGACCGCTGGCTGTTCCTGTCCCTCTTGCGTAAGTTCTTCTTTGAACGCTGGCCTGAGCGTTAAGACCTTCGCTGAGTGCATAAGGGTAATGAAGGAATCTTAGGGACTGAATGAGCGCTGGATCAGTTTCGAAGGATTGATAAAGATGCAAATCACTTGACTGATACAATCTTCCCCTTTTACAGGTAACATTGCAATTTCTTGATCAATCCGATACATCTGCGCCTTCTTTATCGGGTCTCAGGCTATCTATCTACTGCAAAACCCTCCTGCTTTTTTCCTTTCCTCTTTTCTTCTTTTTCTTCCTTCCTTCCTTCTCTCGTCCCTCCTCCTTATGTTTCTTCCTCTAAATGCTCGACCAGATTTGCGATGAAAAAACACCTCGACCCGCGCAGTGAGAGAGTATCTGGTTGACAGATGTCTTGCAACTTCTTTCTTGTGAGTAAACATCATCACCTCCACAAAGAACTAAACCTTCAGGGCGATCTCGAACAATGCACGATCATCTTCCGTGCTTTTGTCTACCTCATCGCACTTTTCTACATGTTCTTTGGTGTGTCAATCGTCGCTGATCGGTGAGTTTTATTATTCGACTTGCTCGGCTCATTCACTCTTTTTTCGTACATTCGAAGTTTCATCCGATTTTTGCTTCCAATTGGCATTCATTAGTTCACTTTTCGAGGGCGCAGTTCGGCGATGGGGAGTGGGGTATTGTACTTTCGCTTCTTCACTTGCCATGATAAAACCTGTTAACTCAAGAAGGGCTCTCTAGATGACCAGCAAAAATGTGGAATGCCGCATCCCTTCCCCCTCCGTCGCCGAACTGAGCCCTTTTCAAGTACTGCAGCAGAACATCATCAACACAGTACATTTGTCCGCTGTACAAGAGTGGAACCTTCAGCTCCTCCTCTCTGCGTGGGGAGGGGCCGTATAATCAGCTGTCTCTAGTCTCAGTTTGTCCATTGGCCGGTTGGTTCAATGCAATAATGGTGCACGTTTTGCCGTCAAATCGTGTTAGGTTCGCGGCTGAGTTGATCTTCGGCGCCTCTATAAATGCCGTAGTTGTCGCGATTTTCGATCAGTGATAGGTACGGAAAACTTGTCGTTCGCTCCTGTGATGCATTATATTAAGACATGACAAAAGAAGGGACAGCCTGAAGAAGCGAATGGCTCTCCAGAAAAGGTATGAGTATGTTGTATTTTCATAGATTTTAATAGAGAAGGGGCCTTTCTTGCATGGAATTTGGCGCTAAAAAGCGTGAGATCGGCTAGAACTGATGAGAGGGGAAAGCTGAAGTTTTCGATTATCCGCAAAAGTTCTGTGAGTTGTGGAGTCTGAAGCTTTACCATAGTCCAGCCTTGGAAAGAAGCATGTGCAACAAGCTGTGGGCGGATCCATTCTATCCTCGACATAATTGAATATTTGATGAGACCCGGGTTGTGAATCGAGACCTCCCATTCTAAACGTCTTTGGACGCAAGGTCGTAATGGCACAACCTACATAGAAGCCACTATGATTTTAGTGTCCGTTGAATGCGCGGAGTCTTGGAGACTCCATGCATTCGAGGTTGATGTCGAGCGGGGGATCGTCAAATTCCACTGCTAGACATCTTAGTCTCCTGCTTGCAGGTTGAAAAAATTCTCAGCTTGCCAGTACTGCTAATCTGGGAGAGTGAGAAAGATATTTTCAGTCGTGGCCACCGTCATGGAAAAATCAACGCCTCACCTGATAGCAAAGCAGAATGCCCCTCTGTAACAATAAGAGGAACATTACTACCCCTACCTCTTCATGAGGCGAGAGGATGAAACCTTCCTTCGTCGCAGTCGAGATCAGTGTCTAAAGTATTTGTTCTGGTCTGAAGAGGTGCATTGTGAAGGTTGAGCCCTTGCTCAACGGGTTCTCTTGGTTGATAGTGAATTACGTCAGACGAGAGTTTCCGAGGAAGGTAGCAAAAGACTTGACGGGTCAGGGACCTTTGGTTACTGGTATCCTTGTTTGACCGATTCTGAAAATAATGGGTGGGGACAGTGTTCAAAGTTATTTGTTAAGTCAGTTCAACTAGGGTAGGGGCAGTCAAAAGGATCGCGCTGTGGCAGACCACTGAGTTCCATCGGAGCTTCATTTGCTTCAAAGGGCTTTTATCCACGACCAGAAACTCCCTTTCTTCTTCCACGAACAGACCTCTAACTTTCCCAATGTCCCTCTACTAACGAAAGCTAATAGCTGACCGGCTGCGCTCGCTTTGGAAGAGACACTTAGCTATCGTCTTTTTTGCCAAAGAAGTCTGTTCTCCGCCTATGGGGGGGGTAATATTCTCCATATGCTATCTCAAGGCAAAACGCACATCCATCTGAGCAGCACAGTTTCGCACGATTAGTGCTTCAGAGGCAACAGCGCCTTCAATTCGCCTCGTTGTGAAATAATTTTTAGGATTACGCTCCACTTGCGGAAATTCTTTTTCACTGCCCCTCAGATATATTTGAGGAACTTCTTACGACGTTTGCCTAATCATTCCTTCCGTATGGTTTTCTAGGGTCATGTTTGCTTAGGCAGATTTTGAACTTAGTAGGGGCATAGAAACCGAACGGCAACTTGTTTGCTCTCTGCAGTGTGGTCGTTGCCATCGACACTATTCAGTTCAAGAGTACAAAGTATATGAAGTGAAATCGGCATTCGGCGAATTCAGAAATGGAAAACGACTACGCCAGAGGCGGGGGGGGGGCAGTGGGCAAATGCGGAGTAACAGACGCAGATATAACTGAGTATTAATGTGATAACTATCGAATCGTCAACTGCTATTTACTTTGATATTTAGCACAAGGGTGCTTCTTTATCGGCAAATGTCGGACCCAAAACGGTAAGAACAAGCATCTCCCGCTGACCGGGCAAGTGCGTTACCTATTACGCCACGACTGCTCTTACCCTACTGCTACTCTTGGACTACTCTTACCCTCTCAGCTCAAGCTCACATAGCTCAGCACTCTTGTGGTATCTTTCGGAATACGCGCTGCACCGTTAAACAAAAATTATTGAGTTGACTTTTAATTTTTTTTAATTTTCCCGGAAGATACAGTTCCAGATACTGTCTGGATTAAATTGTATAATTATTCGAAGGCCTATGGCGAATGCTAGCAAGGTACTCTATAGTGGGAAAGGGCGGAAAAACAAAGTGAACGGTCAAAACCTGCGAGGAAAAGCCTTTGTTCTACACGACTCAGAAAGCAATTTCGGACGAGTTTTCCGTGGCATCTTGCCAATAACCGCTACGGTAGATACGGCTGCATGTGTGTGCTCATATATCCATGCAGCAGCGCGGCCTGCTTCATAACAATCCCTCGCTTCATATTTCTAGAAAGAAAGCAATACGAGCACCAGGTGAGGTCGTCTGTTTGTGGGCGGGCGGGCGCAGTGGGCAGCCGAGTTGGTATGTTGCAGCTTAATAGGCGCTTGAGGGTTTCTCTTGGAAAAGGCGCTACGCAGCGCTTGCTCAGGGGCGCGGAATTCCGTCCTGCCAGGCGTATTAATTCTGCTCGACTTAGGAATTTATCGCCTTCAAGTGGACGTCCCCAATAAGCCTGCAAGATGAATGGGACCTCGTGGGAACATTAGGGATGTTTGCCGCGTGATCCAGTAAACAAACTGGAAGTCAAAACATAACCATTTGAACGATAGCGTGAGTGATGACCTTCCCCCCCTAGTTCAATGCACCCATTTTCTCTCCGACGCTTCCACCTTTCCCCTGAGAGAAAGCGCCAAGAACAATGGCCGCAATAGTCTTGATGTAATGCTCTAATTGGCTACACGCCCACACAGTAGTTCATCGTGTTCTTCGAGCGCTGAAGCTCAGAAATAAAGGCGCTGTTCGGCTTAGGAGGGAATAGAGTGGGAATTTCACACGTTCGCCAAGTTCTTGTGCCTACTCATGTTAACTGACAGGGTTCACTTTGATGAGACTTGTAAACCCTTGTGAAGCTGTGAAAAAATGGTACCAGTAAGCCACAGGACGTGGCAGGTGTTCACAAGGTGGCTGAGTCGATTCCGTACCCCTCCCCCGCACCAATCTGAAATCAGCCAAAATGAAT
>MU942946.1:0-13414 GCA_036418165.1 Cooperia oncophora | reverse complement strand
AAAATATTTTCTGAACAGAATTAGCGAAGGCGAGATCCAATGAGCCGGAGCTAGTTGGTTTATAGTGTGGAAAGGGCGAGGGGAGTTCTGCACGTTCGCTGTTATCTTTCCATGTTGAACTAACAAGTCTTATCTCGGTAAAACCTGTAAAATCTTGTGAAGTTGCGAAATTGCACAGGTGATAGTCACTTTGTTACAGGAGGTTACAGGTCTTCACAAGGTGGCTTGTACAAGCTTTGCCCTGTACCATTTGGTGCCCCCGCCAAGCGAAACTGCACCGAGGGGTGCATCTTGTCGCTGTGCCACCCACGCCGCTTTAAATACAACGTTATTTTGGGTAGGATCAGGTTGCAAACAACGAGAGAGTCAGGTTGCACCTCAGCCTGCGCGTCGTCGTGATCAGGGTCTATGTGCGCTAGAATCGATGGCGGTGAATGGCGCAGTACCTGCGTTTTCGCTTATCACGATCGCGTTCAAGGTTCGAATCCGCGCGTGGTCGAATGATGTCATAAGTTATCCCTGTCTGATTAGAGTTGAGGACAGTTAACATTCTGACGACATAGGACGTTTTGCAAATTTAACGGTTGCAAATAGGGTTTGGTTCGGTGAAATTTGAACCCATGGGAAGATAAACAGGCGGACTGGGAAGGCGAAAAAATGGTCGAAGAATTTTTAGCCCTAGTTCTATCATTCGGGACTCGTTCGGGGCTATCAAATTAATTATATGGATCCTTATATATGGATATTTACTACTGAACATTAGTCAGTTTCAATTAGGGGAAAGTTACAGCTAGGAACCCTGAAGGGACAGACAGTAAAAGAAAGAGGGTAAATAAAGAAAGAGGAGAGATAGAGTAATAAAACAAAGGCACCAAAACGAAGGATACAGGCAGACCTCAAAATGCTGTCCTCTGATACGACCCCTATCTAGCATATTTTCAACTTCCCTTCATTCCTACCACAGCACTTTTCTCCAGTTTTCCAGAAAGTTCTCAACTTTTCCCCAAAAAACTGCTTTCGGGCGAGCAGGGGGAGTATACAGCGCACAGTGAAACGGAAAAATGCGAGAAGACAACAACTGAAAACATTCTTCTCGAAGGCAAGACTCCCCCCCCCCTTACCTCCAACAACCGCATAGTAGCTCTCTCCCTCGGAAAGAACCCAGCATTCGATGGCCCCCTGTCTACAACAACGCAAGGTGATGCGCTTTAGAAGTGCGCCCTCTAGCGTCGTGGTTAGAGGTGAACCCTTGGGGGCGCTCAGATACACTTTCCTTGCCCTCAATAGAAGACGAGAAAACTCGTCCAACGAACCTTCTTCGATAGTGATGGCTTCGTTGAATTGTTGTTTCCAACTGCTTGTGCCGACCATAATGGACGTGTTGGCGTTGGTGAGCATTCGGTCGACAAAATTCTTGAACTCTTTGTCTTCAGTGATCACCACCTTACAGGCGGCTTTAGTGACAACACTGGTCGCGATAGCTTCGATTCTTCATCTAAAAATACTCGCACTATCACTGATTATTGGAGCTTTCTTAAAAGGATTCATTACCATCAGGTGACTTCTCGATGCAAATTGGTTCGCTCGTAATTCGATGAAGAAATTTCTTTCGCTTTCTCTACTCATCGTCCGTTAATATTGGTATAACGAATCTCGGCTCTGAAACCAAGGAACTATATTCAGTTTTTTCACACGAGTATTCTGAGGCAGTTAGGCTTGGAAGGGAGCCAGTATTTTTCGCACGAGTTATAGGCTCTCAGCAAAATTAGACCTGTTAGCGAAATTATGAATAGTTGATGAGCGAGATAGCGTAAAAGGCAAACAAACAAGATAAAACAAAACATGCCTTGCCCCGGGTCCAAGCCGAACATCTGGGATTTGTTCGGATGAACACTTGATAATACGTACTTGACCTGCTCGTCGTCAAAGCGGATGAGACCTTCCTGGTGCTCATAATCAGCGCCAGCTTTTGCCTGTCCGTCAACTGTTTTGTAGGGAATCGACACTTCTCCACGAGCTCCACGGGTTCGAATTATCTGTAAAGCAGTTCCAACTGAAGGGTTGAATGAAGGCAATTTGGACGGCTAATAACCTTCGGGTGGTGGGGAATTGCGGGGGCGGGGGAAGTTGAACAACTCTATTTGAAAAGGTGGGAGTTACGTCATCTGAGGGTAGTACCGTCCTCTGAATCAGCTCACCATCATCTCCTGGCTGAGAGGGCCAAAGAGTCGTCACCTCTTCTTGCGGAATCCCACTTCAACAAAGAACCCTACGGGTTCCGCTCACCTTTCCAAAAGGTGACCACATACGCTCTGAATGCGGCTTACAGAGGTTGTTTTTTAGCGCGGTAAAGCACGCGGTGAAATTTCAGCAAAAGCATCCTTTTTGGGGTTTCTTGCGTAGTGACAGCAGAGCAGTACCGTCTGTCCCCTCCTTCCTCCCACCCACGCTTCCCCACAGGTCATTTAGCACTCGAGTTAATTCGCTCTTGGCGTCATTCTCCCACTTACCTCAGCGACGAACACTCCAGCACTTTCGACCACTTTGAACTTTTCGGAGGCAAATCCGAACGCTCCGGCATGATCGTCGTCGACGATGAGCACCGTGGCCGTAGAAGCAGCTCCAAGGCGTACGGGAATCGGCGTGAACTGTGACGGCGAATGAGCACGGACCTGAAATCGAGCATCGATACAGTGCTGCGAAACGTCGCTGAAAAAAGTCTGTTCGAGGTTCAATCATGGATACCTGTGATAGGCGGACCATAAACTGCTCGTCTTCTTCGTAAATATCATTATCGACAATGGCTATTTCTATTTCTTGCCTAAAAATTCGATCTAGTTCACAAGCGATTGGTCTTTCTCCTAAAGTCCACGAGGCCGGCGTTTTTTCATGAAAATTCGAGAACCACGTCATCCAACTCCCGGCTTGAGGGAGACTCTCCTTGCAACGGGAATACAAGTCGGAATGTTCTTAGTAGCTGTATCGCAGTGTTCCTGGCAATAGAATCAATGCTAAACTTGATTCTTTTCAACGTACTAATGCTAATTTTCAAGTATACTCAAGTTTTCCCTTTGACTGGAAGAAGCTTCGTATGCGTAAGAGAAAGAACGAGCCTCCCCCCCCTCGAAGTTTCCTTTTCTGGTACGATTCCCTTCCCCACCCTATCCTATTTACCATTTTCATAAATGCTCCAGCTTTTTACTGATCCTTCCTTGAAGAAACGTACAACGTAGCACATGTGGGAGGACTGACTGGAAATATCTGAGGAGGTTCACCAATGTACGACATGCCCTGCTGCGTACTCCAGCTGGGCGCCCTATATGGGAAAAATCGCATTTAAAGGTTTCAAAATGTTTCCGAAGGAAAGGATATTGCCTTGCTGAATGCTTTGATTAACGTTGAGTGCTTTCTCCTTTTCTGATTTGTGCAAACTTTCATCCTTTTCGTGCTCATTGACAGAAGTATGCGAAAGGAATTATCCTCCTACGACCCAGCCGCCGCCCTCTGTAAACAATCTTTATCCGATCGGGATAAGCACAGCCGATGCAAATGCCAGAGAAGGATCTTTCTCAAATAACAGAGCTTCAGGGACAGAAACATTTTTTCTAGGGACAGATCGGAAGCTTTTCCCATACGTTCGTGATAACCCAGAATTCGGACCTATTTTCACATTTTTCAGCTGAAGATGCAGGTTGGAAGGCTGATTCGGATGGGAAATTTCCCTGACCATCTCCCTTTCCTTCTGAAGCGCGAATGGCTTGCCGTGGATGTAGGCCAGAAGCATCTCTTGTGCTGGCGCCACTCAATCAAATGGGAATTGGTTCTACGTAACAACGCTAGAAACAGACGCTAAATGTTTGGAAAAGCACAGGCTTCGAGACAAGGAGACTTCTTGCGACCGGTGTGTAGGTAACCAATTATGAACCAGTAGCCCATAAGTTACTCTCCAGTGATGAAATAAGCAGAAAAGCCTTGAGAACATCCCTAGGGATTCTCCTGCGGTCGAACCCGTGCTTTCGACGAGTTTGTCGGATATGAACGACTCTTCCAGGATCGATGCCGGTAAATCGATACGGGATTTTGTAGCTTTAAGGCAGTTGGCACGATGGTTTCCTACTTAGCCTAAAATGCTAGTAGGGCGCTGTATAGTGGGGAAATGGCGAAAGAACGGAGTGAAACGGTCAAAATCCTGCGAAGAAAAGCCTTCTCAGTGACTTGTAAATCGATTTCGGACGAGTTTCCCGTAGGCATCTTACATCACCGATGTCGCCTGCCGAAGGTACGGCTGGGGGATTTATCGTGCCAACTGCATTTGATGTTATCAAATCAGTCACTCGCTATCGCAGTCCACATGTACAAAAAGAGGGCAAAAAGGGCGTATCCACGACGGCTTCACATTCCCGTACCCATTCTCCCGTTTGAACGCCGTCATACACTCGGAATCCGTTTGAAATGTGGTAGGAGTGGCTGCGTACTTGCGATGAACGTGACGGTGCGCTGTTTATTGGAGTGATATTTTTCATTTGTGACACGAATTTGTGGGTCGTGGCGTCAGTCGGACGCAGAACTAAAATGACGGGCTTGTTTCAAGACGAAATTAATATCGAGTAATCCGTTCTCTGCCATGTTCATATGCCACGCCTACTCCGTCCCATGGATAAGAGTGTATATTGCAGCTACGCCCCTTACTGGTCTCGGGTGTAGCCTTTATTTCTCTTCCAGGATCGCAGACCATCTCATCTGACACGTTTTGAAAAATTACAATTTCCAAGAAAATGAAGAGTTGTTAAGATGTTTGGAATTAGTCCCCACCTGTAGTGTACGGTAACTGTACAATTAGGATCAACTGAACCGCGATTGCAACGAACTTTCACTTTTATGGTGCCGACGTTCTCAAGGCACATGTAGTGAGCAGGATCGAACCTAAATGGGTTAATCGATAATTATTTCTAACTTCAAAACGGCAAAAATGGGTGAGCGTTAGATTCGAAAGGAACGCACTCAACGACAGCCACGTCGCACTTCTTTACTAGTGGTTCGATCAGTTCTTCTGCTTTCTTCTTTCTTTGTGATGTCTCCTTGACCAACAAGTTGACGAGTTGCCTGAAGGGACAAAAATTGGCAGAGCCATTCCTCTTTGTGAGGTAGATATTCGAGAACATATATTCGTGCAGGCGCTGCTCGGCTTGGGAGGGACATTTATTACACTTTTGCTACTTCCCATCGACGTCTTGAGCCATGTAGTAGATCCTGTGAAAACTTCTGAAGCCACGATGTGATACCAGTCCAGGTTTGTAGTGACTTGTAGAAACTTTTCAACTCTGATGAAGAATACCTGTTAAGTCTTGTATTGCGATGAGCACGACAATGGGAAGTAGGGAAAGTGCAAAATGTCCCCCCCCGAACCGAACCGAGCCCTAGATTTGATTTAGAACTTCAGAAAATTCACCTGAATTCGATAGAAAGCGCGACTTTTCTTCTGACGGCTGACTACGCGCTCTGTGGCCAGCTTCTCCAACTCCGCCACAGGAGCATCAGGATGTTGCGCTCTGCAATAGTGGACATTAACTCGTAATTGGAAGTCGCTGGTTGCCCAATGAGCCGACTTATTTCACTAGAGCTATGAAACAGTAGTAGAGAGCGATTATCTGTTACCGTAGGGTTTTGAAGATTTCTAGATACTGTTTTCGGTGTTCCTCAAATGCCAAAGCGTCTGCGTCCGTGTTAGTTTGAATGAGAGACATCCTGAAAAAAATGGGATTGGTTTATCCCCCTTTCAACTCCTTTTTCATGGAATACGAAAAGATACATCTAATCCTTGATTTTGCAAGGCCCAAAAGTACTTGGTTTTCAGCTCTGGCAGGGTTCATACCCATAAAGGAGAACTACTGGATGTGAGCGTAGGATAAGAGACGAGCAAATTCCTCGGGCGAACGAGCGGATTTGGCTTTGACTCTGAGCTTCTTTAGCAGGATCATAATCCTACAACGATACGAAGATTAGGAAGTGCGGCCTTTTCGCTTCTAAAAGGTTGACTTTAGGGCACTTCTACGTTATTTATAAGAGGGGGAGTAGGAGAGGGGGGGGGGGGTAAAACCTGGTCGCTGGAAGGGGGGGTCGTGCCCCTGGGAATATGTTTCCAATTGGTGAAAATTCTTGGTTTTTTGCCTTAAGGTGCGCTGTATACCCTCCCTCCCTCCTCCTCTACCGCTTGACGGCCCCTTTTAGAGCAAAAGAAGCTAGAAAACTCTTGGAATTAGAAAAAAGGTAGGAACTTGGGAATAGTTAGGAATATGACAGGTAGGATAGGGGATTGGGAAGAAAGTGGATCGTATCGCAGGAGAGAGTCTGAAGGGGAGGGGCATACATTAGAAATTTCCCCCAACCCAGCAGGACGTGCGGCTTGGCCGTAAGGCGTTCTGTTGTACTTTCCAGAGAGCTGAAAAGGCAGCAACCAATGCTGACTTAATTAAATAGAGTTACTACTAGCTATATAGAGTATAATGTCGGCCATTTGGTTTTCTAAAGCGGAGAAGGAGCACCACAGCGAGGAAAGAGCGACTGAAAGGCCGTGAAAGAAAGTAAAACAGCTCTAAGCAAAGAGGCTTACAACTCTTACCTGTGGTCATCCTTGCCATTTTCAATTGCAGTTGTTTTCTCCTTAGTCGGACTGCGCCGTGATGAACGTCGACGAGCGAAAAATGTTCTTACGGTGTTGTCGAGAATTCTTAAAAAAATCCAAAATTGATTGAATTTGATAAGGAGATTACAGAATTTACCGTTGGCCAAATATTCCTGTGTAAGTGTCGGCGACATATGCAAAGATAAACGGTAAGAGGGAAAATACACAAAACGTTAGCGACCCGAGACACCTTCCCACACCTGAAATTTCGAGATTGCTCAAGAAAGTACAGCCGCTACCCTCAATGATACTGCCGTATAACTGGTCTAAACTGGCAATTAGTGCTTACGCAAAAATACACAACGGTAGCACACCCTGTAAGGCAGTAGGGACGATAATCTGGCAGAAAATAGAAGTGGCTGGAGGCTAAGTAATGCTATAGTGATGCAAAACGAGGCGAAACGGCTGAAAACGCCCGAAAAAGGGCCCTATCAACTGCCTCAACGAGGGCTGCGTCCACCTTTTCGAGATGGTGGAGCGGAAAAAGCCAATAGAGAAGTAGTAGTGCTAGGCTCGGTCCTGTCCTTCCGACGTGTTTGAAAATGTGACGCTCCTCTTGGCTAAGAGTAAGCTTTGTGCTATGCAATATCTCCTGAGGATGTAGTACGGCTAAAAATAACTCTTTCGCAGTTGATCAATCTCATTCTGGGTAGCAACAATGTACTCCTACATTAGAATCGTAGGGGCTGTGAATGCGATGTGGCTACCTATACTGATGACTTAGGTGCCGTTCGGCGACGGGGGGTGGGGGGTGGGAGGGTTTGCTCTTATCGGCTGCGTCCCAGTTCGATCCCGTTCACTTTATCTGGTGAAAACCTGGTGAACGTCTTGTAAAAGCTGGAACAAGGTCGTCAAGCCATCATGTTAAAACCTGTCAACTCGAGAAGAGGCTGTTTAGATAGGTCGACACGTCGATGGGAAGTGGCAAAAGCAAAATGCCCCACCACCGTGACGAAGGGGCGATAGCTTAGTGTGGCAGCCGATCTAAACAAATCTGGCACCCACTTACTATATCCCATGGTAGAAGGCTTGGTTGGCCTAGTTGGAAACCAGCCCGTGATTTGATCACGGGACCGGAGGCTCGGTAAGCGAGCTGTTTCCTATCACACCCCTCCGCAAGTGTCATATATGCCCAAATAACTAAATCTACGTTCATATGTTTCTCTTTACCTCGACTTCGTTCGGACTGAACACACACAGAATCAGATAGAGCCAAATGTAGGCAAATGTCGACCATATTACCGTAACCCAGAAATACGTGACCATGTTGAACCCGTCGAACCTCACCGGCTGGTATTACCTGAACAGAAGGAGATTTTTCATTCAATGCAGAAAAATTATGATGAAAATGAGGAAATAGCATATTGAAACATGTACATGTACCAAGCTTTCAGGTCTCGTGGGTCATATTCGCGCGCGGTCGCGTCAGCGGATCCTCCCTGATGCCGAAGCAGTGCATATATAGTCGTTTTCCCTGCAGACGCCGGCGGAGGGGGGAGGCTGGTTCAACGCGGGGCCAGCTCGTTTCCCAAATCAGTGGTGCTTGCGCGCTTGAGCAATCGGTGGGGAAAACGATGACGCCGCGTCAAACTCCGCTCCCACGCTGACACACTCCAGCATCTTCAGCAAAAACAACTAGGAGCCTACCTTGGACTCTTATTCTTCAGAATTGCTGCTCCAATTTAGGGGCAAGTTAAGTGGGAGAAATTGCACGCTGCGGTACGACTATGCCACGTCATGTCTGCTTGTCTGTGTCCTCTAATCAAAGAGCAGTGTGCTAACCGCGCCGCCGCGTGCCCCTGACATCCGAATACCTGTACCCAAATAATAATACATATTTTTTTTGCTTTCCTCAGGCTTGCGAGTAACTAGCACCATCCTCTAGGGGCTCTTTAACGACCATTTTTCAAAGGAGCGTCCAACAAACGTGTCTCTCGCTCTTCTATGGAAGAAGTTTCTGAGAGAAGTCAGAAGTGGAGATAGACCGGAGATTCCCTATGATCGTAGGGTATGGGTAAGGGTTCTCAGGGCAACGTCACTAACTCTTTAGTCCTCTATCCCTCGCTTCTTGTCCCGATTTAGTAATAGAATCAGAACGTGTCCAAATCCACGCAGTTGAAGGAACGCCATTGTTCCCTTGCCGAACGGACCCTTTCCGGACAAAAAGCTGTTTACGGCGCTGTCAGACAGAATCGCGTCAAATTAGCTGCTCTTCTCAGAATTGTTGGCTGAGGAAGTAGAGGTTTGGAGCATCAGCTCATATGCACGTTTTACAGACCGAAACCGGTTACTAAGTGAGAGTGGGGGGGGGGTCAGAAGTTAATCATAATAGGCCGGACTGAGGCGCAGAATCAGGCCGGTAATTGGTAGAGTACTGCCCAATGAACTCAATAATGTTGGTTTGGGGGGGGGCTAGATAAATTTTAGAGTACTGCCCAATGAACTCAATAATGTTGGTTTGGGGGAGGGGCTAGATAAATTTTCTATAATATACCAAATTATGTGTACAGCTGGGTCTCAGCGCGTTCAGACAAGTTTAATTTGTTTTAATTTCCGGGAAATGAGAGAAAAACACTCACATAAATGCAAATAGCGATGATAATGAAAAGATTGAAAGCAGCCGAACCGACGATGGTGCTGGGGCCCAATTCACCTGAGAAGAAGATAATAAATGAAGGTGGGGGGGGGGGCATTCCACACTTTAGCCGTTTCCCATCGACGTGTTACTGCTACACAAGAGTTGACAGGTATTCTTCACGGGAGTTGCCAGGCGGTCTCTAGAAGCTCCGGCTGGTATCTCAGTGGCTCCACAAGATTTCACAATATTCACGTCACTCAACACTTCGATGGGAAGTAGCAAAAGTGCAATTTGTCCTCCCCCTTCCAAGCTGAACTGCGCTTGAATGAGTTACAAATTAAGGAAGGAAATTAACGAAACGGAAAATTTGAAAAGGTACGGATACGACCAATAGTTTACCTGCTTCAAAATTGTTTCCGAAAATTTCAATGACAGAGAGGAGAATCTCTGGTGCCGATGATCCTAAACAACGAGTTTCTACAGACCCGAGGAAAATAGGCTTGAAAATGAAACCAAAAGTCAGTATTACTAGTGATAAACCAAAACATCTTTAAATATGTAAAAGCGCTCTGTCTCGCGGTTCACTGCCGATACCGGCTGACCGGCTCATCAAGCTAGACGTGTGAGCGCTGACCATGAGAGAAAATGGCACAAGTAGAGGTTGAGCCAAGAGGGTAAGAGTAGCCCCGGTAGCGTAATGGGAAAGGCAACTGCCCGGTAAGCGGAAGTTGCGGGTTTGAGTCCCGTACGCGGTCTAACTTTTGCCCATAAGTCAGCACTCATGTGTTTAAAAAAATCGCTTGCTGTCAATGAAAGACAAGAAGAGATGGCAAATCATTGGCACAACAACAGTGAGCTAGGTTTGGCTCCACCCATATGATCAGCGTGGACTGTGCTTGTGAACAGCTCAAAATCCGGCCCCTCCACGTCATTCTAATTTGCATGCACAGGCACAAGCGCGTTGTTTAGGTGAAGTCGGAACTGTCATCCTGCTACAAAGGGGGAACAGAGAAAAGGAAAGGCAATGAGGACGCCACAATGGTAGGTCCAGCTCCACCCATATCAGGGCGAGCCGTGCGTCGGGGATCGAATCCACAGACGAGGGGGTAATTTAGGCCCTCTGCCTCGCCAAATGTAGGGGGATAGCACAATAATTAGCCTTTAGAAAGCTTTTTAAAGTTGTCGGACCATACCCACTCCAGCCTTTCATCAAGATATAATACTCTACCATGAATCACCCACACATTATCTCAAAAATAACTACAGAGACCACATCAATCCTTTCTCAACAAAAAATCAAGGAAGGACTCATCGCGAACAACTAAACAACATCGAAAAAAAGGTCGGACGCTTAGAGAACTTGATAGAGGACAGAGACATTGTTGGGGTACATATGTCCATGTGATAAGTGTGGACATCTTTCCTCAGATTTTTGAAAATGGTTTTTTTTAAAAAATGTCTATTAAAATATTCTTAAGAGTCTTGAGACTTACCCCCAAGCGCACCAAATGAGGAGTCCCAGCTTGCTCAGACACGATAATTCATTCCAAAAAATACACGAGAATAACAAAATGTAGGAGATACAACCGGCTCTCGCCGGTAATTTTCTTCATTTTCACCTCTCTTTCTTGTGACGTAATCACTTCAATGGCCGCCATAAACCTGAAAACATATTCCGATTTTGCAGGCTTCTTCCTGGTCTTGCACACGGATTAGATCTTCTTAGCCTTTTCCAGCATACTTAGTCGTTGCTCTTATGACCTTTTAGGATAGACGACGGCTAGCATAAGAGAGGAGAATTTCATCCACAACACACAAGTCGTTTTTCTTCTTTAATCTATATCAAACCCGTCTATGCATAATCTTCAGAGATCATTTTGCATTTCTCACGCAATTCATCGATTATTGAATGCGCGCCGGCTTACCGAGCCAAGGCTAACTAGTGGCCTTTGAGCTATCAATCCTGACGGCTAATCCTCTGATCTGACTTGCTCCAGACTAGCTCTCTGGGACGGGCTTCTTTCCTTCTAATTCATCAGGTATCTTTTTCGAGGGACACTTAGGCTGTTTTCCTTTGAAGAATTTCTGCCAAAAGGTGAAGACCATTAATTTGTGGAATATGCTCTATCAACCATCCATGAACAACTGCAATCCCAAGAGAAAAGTCTCCATAATTCTAGGCAATAGTCTGAACAACGGAACGCCAGCGATATGGCCCCAATAAAGACCATCGCGAAACAAATTGCTGGGGAAACGATGGCAACAAGCGAATTAAGTGGGAGTTTGGCAGTATATCTTGATCGCGGGTTTCCAGTTTTTGGGCTGCAGTTACAGGCAGCTGTCTGCCGCCTAGAAAACGAATTACTAGGTGTAGGTGTGTTTGGATCACAGAGTGCTCTGTGAGATTTTCAAGGACACCTTAGCGGTAAGGTGAGGAAGGACTGAGAGGCTGGGTGGGCTCTTAGGACTCCTTTCTCGTTTAGAACCTCTTGTAATGTTTGCTTATCTTTTCGCATATACCATACACTACCTTCCGGCGGGGTTTTTTTCTGCAATAAGACCCTATGCACTTCTTTTTCTCCAGAAGGACCCCATACTCCTTGATAGGACCCATGACCTTATCCATTACAATCCGCTAGATGGACTGTATCTCCCACAGGCAGAATGCATTTTTTCAAGAAGTAACTTCTTTCGAGAAGTTACTTGTTAAAAAAAATTGTATTGACTGCGTGTTAGAGAACATTAGGGTATTGGGAGTGGGGCCGCGTCACCCACCCCTCCTGCCTCCTATTTAATCTCGTGATTGGCAGAGTTTTGTGGGTTCCCCCCGGTGCTTCCCTTCAGCAATTCGAATCTTTTATACATGAGGATGGAACAGTTTCTGATCTCACTGACTGCGGTGCTTTCGCCAAGAAGTACTTTACGATCTTTGACTACTGGTTGGGGGGGGTGTGGTTATGAAAAAGGCGGCACTCCTCAACAAAAACGTAATAGGGCGAGAAAAGGAAAAGAGGCGAATGAAGTAAGAAATGGGCTACTTGGGCATTCATTTTGGCTGATTTCAGATTGGTGCGGGGGAGGGGTACGGAATCGACTCAGCCACCTTGTGAACACCTGCCACGTCCTGTGGCTTACTGGTACCATTTTTTCACAGCTTCACAAGGGTTTACAAGTCTCATCAAAGTGAACCCTGTCAGTTAACATGAGTAGGCACAAGAACTTGGCGAACGTGTGAAATTCCCACTCTATTCCCTCCTAAGCCGAACAGCGCCTTTATTTCTGAGCTTCAGCGCTCGAAGAACACGATGAACTACTGTGTGGGCGTGTAGCCAATTAGAGCATTACATCAAGACTATTGCGGCCATTGTTCTTGGCGCTTTCTCTCAGGGGAAAGGTGGAAGCGTCGGAGAGAAAATGGGTGCATTGAACTAGGGGGGGGAAGGTCATCACTCACGCTATCGTTCAAATGGTTATGTTTTGACTTCCAGTTTGTTTACTGGATCACGCGGCAAACATCCCTAATGTTCCCACGAGGTCCCATTCATCTTGCAGGCTTATTGGGGACGTCCACTTGAAGGCGATAAATTCCTAAGTCGAGCAGAATTAATACGCCTGGCAGGACGGAATTCCGCGCCCCTGAGCAAGCGCTGCGTAGCGCCTTTTCCAAGAGAAACCCTCAAGCGCCTATTAAGCTGCAACATACCAACTCGGCTGCCCACTGCGCCCGCCCGCCCACAAACAGACGACCTCACCTGGTGCTCGTATTGCTTTCTTTCTAGAAATATGAAGCGAGGGATTGTTATGAAGCAGCCGCGCAGCTGTGCTGCACGGATCTAGGAGCACACACATGCAGCCGTATCTACCGTAGCGGTTATTGCAAGAACCTTCCACGGGAAAGTCGTCCGAAACTGCTTTCTGAGTCGTAGTAGAAGAAAGGCTTTTCGCTCGGCAGGTTTATGACCTCTTCACATTCATTTCATTTTTCCGCCACTTTTCCACTACAGAGCAGGGTACAGCATCGGAGATGTGCGAAATGTCGGTGTGAGTACGACCCCCCCCCCTCCTCGCCTCCACGGCTTCTTCGCCGACGGACGAGCGATGAGTATATAGTCGGCGAAAAAGTTGTCGAGCGGGGGGGGGATGGTATACAATTA
>MU942933.1:0-15552 GCA_036418165.1 Cooperia oncophora | reverse complement strand
TTCAGAGAAAAAAATCCCTGGTATTCGAACCGTAGTGGTGGAGCAGTATTCATTCATTATCAATCTCTGCATACAGCTGCGGAGGTGATGTGAGACAAATGGCGCGCTTACCATTCCGCGGTCCCGGGACCATATCCTAAGTCTACTTGAGCCATGACCAACAAAGCCTTCTACACCTCGGAAGCGGTATATTGACGCCAGATTTATGATTTACCATTTATCATTAACTTTTACAGCCAAAACGCTTCGGCATACGTGATTCATGGACGGGACATGAATTCCATCCGACATGCCACCAGTGACACCCAGGCAACTGAAGGTTTTTATGCTCTTGGAATCACCGCATTTTCACTGGATCTGCTCTCTATCAGGTAAGATATCATTTTGTTCAGCTCTTTGACTTTGAACGAATTCGCCAATGGCAAGAGGTTTTTGGTTGGGATACTAACCATGTATTCTGTTCACAGCGCTACATTTCAAGTCATAAATCGCGCAAATAGTGAAAACGTCCTCTTAGTCCTAGTCGCTCGGGGTGGGGGAGTGAGGGGTGCAGTGCCTGACACCCTCATCACCCTTTCAAATAAGTAAGGCATGTGGTTGTAGATGGAGAATGATGATTTCACGGTACCAATGACTATTCAGAATCGATGGTTCCCTGAGCTTCATTGTGTTAATCTTGATGTAGTGAGTAGAATGGACGAAGCTCTTCTCTTCATTGAATCTTTATTATATGACAACGTTTCGGGCATAAGCCCTTCTTCAGGTCACTCGATCTTAAATCAAACAGCTACCCTTACAACGTTACAGCATCAATCAAGTAAACCTAGCAATAACCCACACTGTGTAGAATGGGGAAGGAGTACAGAACTCCGATAGCCCTCACTACGTAGCAGTACATACTGGCAGAAATGAAAGTGGAAGGATTGGGATCTTTTACAAGGGAGGTATTATAAAATTCAATAAAATTGACAGCCGAAACCGGATGGTTTCCTTCCATTTCTGAATACCAAAGTCAAGATTTCGGAAGGTCAGATCAACACCATGTGGTATAAGAAGTTGGCATCTCAGAACATCCTCATTCACGCGAGAAGCTGCCATCCTCTTTATATGAAAGTGAACGTAGTCCGCCACATGGTTACGACATCACAAGAGCTGACCTCCACGAATCACGAACAAATGGAGATGGAAGTGAAGAACATCTTGCGGCAAAACGGATATAGAAATCGGCAGCTTCGATGCTGGAGGCCTTACCGATCACCTTATGGCACTCCACTCGTGTTACCTTTCATCAGTGACTCGTTCGCTGTTGATGTTAATCGCGTCGTAAAACGATCAAGGCTCCCCATAAGCCTGGCATTTCGACCACCTCCTAACTTACGACGACTTTTAACATCATCGCGTCCATATGAGAGTCGATGTGAAAGAGCTAACTGTGGGATTTGTGGAGAACATAAGGTGTGTCAAGAAAAGTGTGCGGTGTACAAAATTGTGTGCCTCTCATGTCACGAGTTTTACATTGGAGAAACATCGAGGCCACTTCACAAGAGAATGGAGGAACATCTAAGAGCTTTGCGGAGCCCACAGAGCTACCCGGAGAACCCATTCTCGAGACACCGCACACTAAGGCACGCTCAAGAAAGACCGCCGGAACTTCGCATCTCCATCCTACACAGAAATGTGGTAGATCCAGTTGAAAGAAAGATCAGGGAGGCACTGGAAATAAAGCAGCAACAACCACCAATCAACAGCAAAGAAGAGATGAGAGTGGCAATGAGTTTGATATCAATATAAGACGTGCAGAATGAGACATACGTGACTTATTCGAGATCACCCTTGTCCCGCACCCTTATAAAAGATCCCAATCCTTCCACTTTCATTTCTGCCAGTACTGCTACGTAGTGAGGGCTATCGGAGTTCTGTACTCCTTCCCCATTCTACACACAGTGTGGGTTATTGCTAAGTTTACTTTATTGATGCTGTAACGTTGTAAGGGTAGCTGTTTGATTTAAGATCGAGTGACCTGAAGAAGGGCTTATGCCCGAAACGTTGTCATATAATAAAGATTCAATGAAGAGAAGAGCTTCGTCATTCTACTCACTACATCAAGGTACCAATGACTATGGTATAAATGCTCATAGATACCCTCATTTGCTAAAAAGGGAATGGGTTTGTTCTTGGGTGATTGTACTCATACCTTAGTCAAGCGCAGTACAGATTGAGAGCTGTTTTGAAGGAAAGCGCAAGTGCGCATCCTACGTCATGTTTAGAGGAAGTGGTATTAGGTTGTCCGGAAAGTTCTCAGCGTTGTGTTACTATTTTTTGTACATTCATTGCTGATTAAAAACTCATTCTCCCTTGCGTCTCAGTAGTACATCCTGAAGAGAATTTTTGCGCTATCTGATGGTATAATTGCCGTTTCACCATTGCTTGATAAACCCCCTTTTCCCAAGACTTTTTGAAGCATGTCAAAAGAGCAACTTCGGACGATATTTTTCTTCAACTACAAATTGGGTCAATCCGCAGTCGAGACAGCTCGACAAATTAACCAGGTGTGGGGGCCCAATAGTGTTGGAGAAAGCACCGTGCGACAATGGTTCGACAAATTTCGTTCTGGAGATTTCAGCCTTGAAGATGAACCTCGTAGCGGTCGACCTAAAGCAATACCTGACGAGGATTTGAAGGCGTTTGTGGAGGCTGACCCAACAGTTCGAGAGATTGCAGAAAAGCTAGGCGTTGGCAAATCCACTGTTGCGGATGGTCTGAAACGCATTGGGAAGGTGAAAAAACTCGACAAGTGGGTGCCCCACAATTTGAGTGACCGGCAGAAATTGGCACGTCTCGAGGTTTCTTCTTCACTGCTTTTGCGCAACAGAAACGACCCGTTTTTGAACCGAATTGTCACCTGTGTCATGTATGATAACAGGAGACGTTCCGGACAGTGGTTGGATGCCGACGAACCACCGAGGCAATTTCCAAAGCCGAATCCTCACGAAAAAAAGATTATGGTCACAGTGTGGTGGTCATCGGCTGGTGTGATCCACTATAACTTTTTGTCACCAGGAACCATCACAGCAGAGTCCTACTGTGAAGAAATCGACGAAATGTACCGAAAATTGCGTCAGCTGCAGCCAGCACTTGTCAACAGAAAGGGTCCGATTCTTTTGCATGACAACGCCCGCCCACACGTTTCACCAACCGACTATCACCTTTTCAAACATTTTCAGAACTTCCTTGCTGGAAAATACTTCATCAATCAGGACCAGGCAAAAAAGCCTTCGTGGATTTCGTGGATTCTCGACCACCCAGTTTTTTTGATGGGATTTATCGACTGTGTCACATTGGCAAAAGTGTGCTGATTCGAACGGTGCTTATTTCGATTAAATCCGATGAGTATTAAGAAAGTTATGATCGTTTAAAGTGAAACACTCAAAACGCTGAGAACTTTCCGGACAACCTAATACCTTCTCCAGTATTGGATATATGTACGTCGCCGCAATTGTGGTCATGCTTGTAAAAACGGATGACGGATCTATGATAGGTGAGGATCGTGGCGCTGGAATAATCAACCGTCGCCGAGCTCGAGAGGACAGCTTTACAAAACCAATGAAGATGAATGAATAAGAGCACGCCACCGACCTTTGACAGTGGTTGTTCAAAGGAACGGTCAACCTATGAAAATGTAAAAGGTTATGTAGATGGTGGTGGTTTGGAGTGGACAACCCACTGACAGTTTCGCGGCGTGAAGTTGAACGGTAGAAGAATAGAGCCGCGAAGTTGCTTTAGTGGTACATCCCTTTTTCCAGTTACACCGCCTCCAAACTCCGCTTCCCAAATCGGCTTCCCAGGCAGAAAGTAATGTCCCTCGGCAAGTATCATAGAGTTGTTCCATTCAATGTCTCTCATGGAGTCATAGGATTCTCACTGGGATTCAGCCGACAGGAGTTGTCCCAGCGCGCGGTCTTTCCGGTCTTTCACCACTAAAGTTGCTCGAGGCTAGAGGATATGTATGTGTGTAATGTATGCACAGGGGGGGGGGCAAAAAAGTCACCTTGCTTCATTGACATTCGAGGTGCTATAAGTTACACTTTATCGAATTCTGATCGGAAAATTTCTACAACCACATTAAGGAGCATATCTAATAATATCATGCCGCCAAGCAGCTTCTGCGACGCCATCGAGAGATTCTGGCACACGACCACGATGTTCATGGACATGACGCGCGATGTGGTGCCTGAGATCAGCGAGATAGTCGATTTCTCCGCCACCGTAGACCCTATTGAACTCCGCCCGAACCGGGTAATTGAGGGGATTCAGGTCAGGTGACCTACTTGGATATTCCATCTTCTTTAGGTACTCAGCCCCCTTCCATTCCAAGTAGGCGAGAGTTTCTCCAACGCCCTTCGATTCCATGTGGTGGCACCCAATGCTGTAGCAGTAAAGTTTCCAAGAAGGTACGGGCGACGACATGTAGGGAGGATATTCTTCTCGAGTTGCTCGATGTAACCGCCAGCGCTCACCTTCAGTCCGGGGTCCACGAAGAAAATATTGGTCTTTCCATTCCAGGTACGTCCGGTCCATACCATCAACCCGCGCCTTGGCGACTGCCGTGAAGATGATGTCCTAGACCGTAGCGACGTTGTCGGAGCTGCTCGATGTTGGAGGTCTTCCAGATTGAGAGTACTGGTCTCCAGGTAGCTATCCATGGGTGACTCCATACTAGAAGTTTCGCAGCTGTTTGGAGGTGACGTGAATTCCAAAGTCTTCTGCAGTCTGGAGATGACTTCATATTTTGGTGTACATGAAGGTGATGGGCGAGAGCCAGCTCCTGCTTATCGAGGAACATCTTGGGTATCTTCCGCCCTGGTACTCGTATCCACGTCCTGGGCTGCGAAAACTTTGCTGATATGTGACTCGGTCGAAGTGACTTTTTTGGCCACCCTTTATGTATGTATGTATGCATGTATGCATATATGTATGTCAATGGAAAGGTAAGATGGCGGAAAGGTGGACGTACGGTGCGCTTTAACAGAAGCACGCCGCTACTGGGGTTGGACACATTGGGGTTGGTGGGAGTATGACAAGGAAGCGTAGAGTGCGCTTTATCAAAAGCCACCCCTACATTCAGTGAAAGCGATATGTCCAAAAAAGATAGCATTATCAATTTGAGGGAATGTTTTGAATGTGATATGATCCTTTCACATCCAAACTTTTAATTTAAAAGGAAAACGTGGTACGAAAGATGTACAACTACCGAATGTAACCAACATGAGCATGTGCGATCTTGATAATCGTTGGATTGTAGAAGATAAGTTAATGGCAAGCGCTGACCGGTAGGCGTTTCTGTGCAGATAATAGGGGCGAGACTGTCGCTTTCACTAGGCGATTCATATTGCGCTGTATTGAAGGATTGTTCTTCCAATCAATGGCCATAATTCTGTGTATAGTGTGGGCGTTATGGCCCTACCACAACCACTTCTGCAAGAGTGACCGTGGACTTTGCAGTGCAGAACCCGTTGATTGTTCTATCTGTTACGGTTCCTTCAATACTGCGCACTATGACAAACAAATCTTGTTTCCATTATGAAGTGCACCTCGGCCCGGCAAAGCCGGGCTAATGAGAAGGAGGAGAGCTCGGCCGTTCGATCCTGCTGGTTACTCTACGAAGCAGTATTTCAGGAAGGAATTCTTGATCACTGGCAGCAAGAAGATTAAGTACCCACTGTCATGAAGAATGAGAAAATTTCTCTCGTTCGTGTGATTTTCCAATTCGATACAAGAGTCATGTTGTCTGGTGTCGGACAAATGTAAATGTCCCACCAAACCGCAGCCGCCACAATGGCATATAGCTATTGGTGCAATGCTATTCACAGATAAGGAAGGTGCAGTTTAGGTGCCCCGCAATTTTTCAATGCCACTATGACGTATAGACGAGACTCACGCTACTTCCATCCTTATGGACAATTCGTGCCGTTAGCTCCTGGAGACAGAGCACAGCCTCGCCTGTTTGTAACACAACAACAGGTATGTTTTATTGATGAATGAAATTGGTCGGGAGGTGCCTACTATCTTCAGGTCCGCATGCAACAAGTCCAACCAGCGCTGCTTGGGGCGTCTTTTGGACCGCTTTCCAGGTACCTCGAGCACAAGACTACATAGTTCTACAAATGATGTCGCAGTTTGAGCAAAGAACATTACCATACCATCGAGTGCTTCGCTTCGAGCATTTTCTTCACTACAGGAGCTACACGGAATCTCTTCCTGGTGTCGTCATTGAGTATGCGATCCATACGGTGACACTGCGATCCATCGCAACATTTTCCCCTCCACTTCTTTGGTCGTAGGCCAGCATTATGCACCGCACAGCTACTGGTCAAACGACGATCTATAGATCTTCGATTAAACCTAATTGTTGATCCGAGGTATTTGAACGTTATCGTTTGCGTCAGCACGCTGCCGCTGATCTCAAGCGAACCAGACTCGTCCGGGTTAGTCGTCAGGTAGTCGGTTTCCCTGACGTTCAATCTAAGTTCAAATTCGCTAACCTCAGTCCGGACTTGCATTGTTTCTCGAGACCATTCTTATCCTCGCAAGCGAGCATCACATCACCAGCGTAGACAAGCGTCCAAGGAGCGAATTCTCTTCTCACCATGTATTCCCAGCAATGACGAGCGGCATGTATGGTGCCGATGGTGCTGCAGCCGCTCACGGAGCCACACTTGTTGGCAGAGAGCTGGACGATATCCCGAATACGGCTATCAACAATTCGCTCAAGAATTTCATACTGTGGGAGAGCAAGCGAGTTCCACGATAATTTGAGTAGCTGCAGGACTGCCTCTTTTCTTCCAGATCAGAACAGTCGTGCTCTCTCGCATAATTTTGAGCACTTTCTTCTTCTCTGCAGCGCCTAACTGGAAAAACATTGTCAAGCATACTGCCAGCAGTGTGATTTTATATTTCGGCCGCCACGTCGTCAGCCCCATCGCTTTGCCTGGCTACATCTTCCTGAAGCCGCCTCCGTTTATTTCACGCTTAACTTCTGAACCCAACCCTAAGCTGGTGAGGCGCAGCGTGTGGACTGGGTGTTTATTTTCCACTGTGGAAATTGTCTTGATGAAGTCGTGTATTCGTCTCAGCACCTTTGTTTAGTCCATCTGAAACCGGTCCTTCTCATTGCTCATGCCAAGGAAGTTGTCAACATCTTTGACCTGCTGATGACGAGCTTTGGCAAGTCGGTAGATGTGCCGTTCGCCATCGCGCGTTTCCAGCTTCTTGCTGACTTCTTCAAAAGTGAGCGGCTTTTGTAGCAGCCACAGCCTTCTTTGCCGTACTTCTCGCTTCCTGATATTTCCGCCAGTTGTCAGCTGACTTGTCTTCGAGGAACAAGTGATAGCGCTTCTTCTTCTCGCAAACCTTCAGCCTGTCTGTCCACAACCATGCCTGCTTTTCGATTCTACGCCTTCCAGGTTCGTTGTGCCAAGTTCAGAGCGTGCGGCCTTAACTATCGCTTTGGCAGCATTCTTCCATGTTTAATCGACAGTGGCGACGACTGGTTATCGAGTGAGAGATCACAGCTGCCTCCTTTTCCTTCAAATGCCACCATTTGATTCTCTCGGGACCACATCGCTCTATCTGTTTCGACCTGGGCGGTGTTATCTTTAGCGTACAGATAAGCGGGCGATGTTGCGAGGCTACTGTCTCATACGGCACGGTCTTCGCGTCTGTGACAAGTCCTTGATCGCGATGCCTGACAAAAAAAAAGTCTGTTGGCGTTCTAGCAGTTCCGTTTTGACACGATGGCGGGATTATTCGCCATAGAAGTTACGTGTCCTATGATTGAAAACACCATGACAACTGTAACGGTCTTTCGTTGGGCCCACGTGCCAGCTGAGGTCTCTTGCGACAATTATTACGTTTTCTGACGGTAGCTCAGTCGCCTTCTCCTCAGGAGTGCAAAACTCGTCCTTTGATTGTGCATCCATCCCGTCTGCGGGGCATATGCGGAAAAAAAATAGTCACAGTCATTTGATCGACAACAGAATCTACTTCATTAAACGGTCGTCGAAAACGTTCCACGCTAGCTATCGAGTCGCAAAGAATGGCTTCGAAACCGCGACCAATGTCTCTCAACTCGCAAATGGACCATCTTTTTTCCTGCACTACACAGAGATCGATTCGTCTGGCCTCCGCCAATTCACATGAACATGGTCAAGGTTCCAAAGTTTAGCAATACGGACTTTACACGTTACACTGCGAGACTTTTAGACTGGTTGCTCCTCCCCGCCACCACCCCCTCCCGCCCGATGCCGTCTTCGCATCGAGGACCCTCGCAGACTTCCCTCACTTGCCGAGCCTTGAAAGTGCGCGTCGACTTCCGCGGACGCCGTAGGATTATCAAAGGTTGAGATGTAACATGGGGTCGTAGCACTATTTCTTCCAGCTGCTTACCGTCAGAGCTAGATATACGTCTAGGGCCTTTCCTCATCCCTGTTCCTCGGAAAAAAGGGTCTTCAGTAACTCTCGGTGCTTTCCCCGTTGTCATCCTGTTAGTGGAGAGCTTTCAAGAAATACATTAGGCTGGTAGATTCGCTGCTGTTATATTGTAAGTTCATGTAAATTTTTAGGTTACGAATAATCAATCGCAAATAAGTGTAGAAAGATAACAGATTGGTTGAAGGTATTCTTGTTGACATCGTGGTTCAACACTAATCCTCTTGCAACCACAACTATTCTTTTTTGGTTAACCCTTTGTGATCCGCTTCAACTGTTTTATACTCGATATTCCCCGCCGGCCTACCCTTTTGGCAACAATCCACATCACACATTTTCCTTCCTCTCACACGTGTTCCGTAGCTACATTATATTAAATCCTTCTTTCATTTTCTGTGCACTTTCTCCTCATCTTAGTTGCATGAATTTCGCATGTGAACTTTTTTCACATTTTATCTCGTTTTATCCTTATTCCTCAACTCTTTCCCCTATGTAGTTTATGTCCTTATGTCGTCAACCGTACCGCAATGACGAGCCTGGGGGTTGGATAGACAATGAAAGGTTCGTCTGGGATAGCGGGCGAAGCGGATCACCTGGCGCATTTTGGAGTTTTTCCCCCCATTTTTTTAATTTGCCCATTTTTTATTTTTTTCACCCCAATATTGTGTTTTCTTTTGCTTATAATTGTCTTGACGTTGGAAGAACTCCAGAGCATCCATTTGATAATCGCTCTTGTTCAGGGGTCATCTTGAAATATCATCTCTCAAAGCCACCTCAAAGTTCGTTTTCCTCGGCTAATGTAGCATTGCTGACCTCTGGTCCATGACAGATTGAGAGCTTTCTTCTGAGATAATATAACAGTTGTGTGGTCTAAATGTAAACACGAATTTTCAGATTATCGACTCTCTGAAGAGGAAGACTAGAGGTCACTTATTTTCGTCTCGAACTGCAAGACACCCTCTAAGCGAGAAGATCATATTATGTCAGTAGTGTAACAAAGGCAGCTCTGCGACCCGAAAACCCTGCTGAACGACGGGATCGAACCAGAGAAATCCTTCTGAATCGATTGGTTGAGCGTCGAAAAGCTGATACGCCTACCGTTAACCCGCCACTGGTGAAGTTTCAATGTTTTGCAGATAACGCTAATTCTGAAGGTTAGCGACCTGTTGAGACTCACCAGTTGCCAAATTCAACATTGCAATTTTATGGTCGTCACGTCTCCATTTTCTGCCTTGTTGATTAGGCCAGGCCACTGTTCTAGCTGACCCTACCTCCAAGTCTCGCCTGTTAAAGTTTTGTTCTTAGTTGAACAACATAATGATCGCAAATGCGCATCCTCTGAAACTCGATCAAATTGCTCAAATGGTCGTTTAAGAGAACTAGGGCAATATACTGAAGTAACGGTCAGAGGAAAGTGCGAGGAACAATTCAGCGTGGGCAACGAAACGCGAGGATTCTCTTGCAAAGAAGATTGCGATGACGATGCTCTCATAGGTTAATTATTCTGAATCCATATGTACTTATTATTTTCTGATCTCTCACAACAATATGGCAACGTTAACTTTTGTCTGATCTCGCTTGCACAATCGAATGTACACTGACATCTCCTACCTTGTGCACTTACGGACACGCCGTAAGGTTCAAAAAGGATACAGTGTTCTCTGTTGCTCAATCCCTTTGTGTGATGCGGCACGAATTCTACTTCCATTCAGAATCATGGTGGCCTACTGAATGCGATGTGGTCTATACAATCACTTGCGGTGGCTAGCCTATGACAAGTCAGTGTTTTATCCTCCCAGACGAACCTGGTACCTATTTACCGTCCTCGGAGTGTGGAATGCTCGGTTGGCCCGGGCGCTTGTTAAAACGGGATTCGAACTTAGCGCCGCGCGAGTGGTAGGCGCGCCACTTGTCACCACGCCACCTCCGCCTCATAAGGTGTCATTGTCATGAAAAAGGAAGCAAAAGAAACTTACTCAATTTTATCTATGGAATTCGCGTTTAACAATCCAAAATGTTTTCAGCTACTCATCGATTTTACATTGCCTATGAGAATAGCTTATGTAACGGCTATATCACTGAAAAATTCTATCAAAGGATCTCACAACTTCTCATTCCGGTTGTGATGAAGAGGCGAATTTACGAAGGTACTGTTGTAAGATGTACTGTTGGAAGAACAGCGTCACTACAAAGTACATAGGGTTTATTCACTTGCCCTGCAGCAGAACAATCAACAGTGTCGCTTTCAGAGAATGGTTGCCTTTGCAGAACAACTTGGCTTGTTCTAAAAGACTGCTCGGCTTTGATGGACAGAAAAATATTATATTAGGTCGTCCCAAAAGTCCGTGACATTTTCGAAACTTTTCCTCGAGTCAAGTTTATTCAAATGAGAAACTATGCCTGAAGCAGAGAATGGTTGTCTAGCTTCCAAAAGCTTTTTGGCTCCCGAGCCGATAAAAGGCCGGTTGGCGGCTAATACAGAAGTGCTTTTGAAAATCGCATTTTGGACTTAGTTTAGATGGCAGTCAGACAGAGCTGAACCGTGCTACATGCAGACCGCGGTGGGGTTCACCAGAGCCAAGCCTCAAAAACTCGAGCAGTGTCATTTTTCGAGGTGTGGCCCTGAGCCGTGGTGGTAGCACACATTGCTGGGTTGTGGGACCAATGGGATTCTTTATCCCCTCTTTGCTATTTGTAACAGTAGAGTTCAGTGCTTACCATAGCGAAGAAACTCCCTTGAAGAAAGAGGGAACGAAACCCCACCACATACACACTCTCATCGTCCCGCTGGATTGATAGGATTGCGCGACCGATTCTGCCTTTTGTGGAGGATCTAGCCACTGGCGTTTCCGGGAGCGATTCACCTGAAGACTTTTTCCTCATATTCAGTTACAACGCCATTCAACCAGTCCATACGTCAGATGCGGGAGAGAAGTTGGAGACAATACCCACATGCCCTTCCCCTTGAGTATCGGCCAACTCACGAGAAAAATTCCGGCCGAACCTCAATATTTTTAAAGGAGGTGAGAGCCTCTGTAATTTGTGCCTTTGGAACAGTCAAGTGCAGAGCCAGATAGCGAGTTGATTTGTACAAGTGGGTTTTGATCAAGGAGCGCAGAAGGTCCAAGTCCAAGGCAGGTGGCCCTGGACAATGTTTCTCTCCCGGGTAGAAGACACTTGAGCGAAACGATTGGGCCATTTCAAGGCCATAATAGGGAAGGTAGCATCGAGACTCAACCCGGAGCAAATGCCGCGTGTGCCAGCAACCACATTGTGACTTGGAGGAAATCCATAGCGAGCGTCGAAAATGAGCAGTTTCAATCACCGTTTCGCATAAGAGATTTGCGACTGTGCAGGACGGTAAAGCAACTGTGGAATGCTTACTTTATACACTTTCCGTAGACCACGCAACTGGATTTCGAAATGATTGCGGAGAAATCTGATACGAAACTCAAAAAAACCGATCTCGCGACCTTTCAGGACAACCTACTAGTATACTCTTACCCATCGGATATCGCTTCTAACCTCATGAAAGAACTTGAAGGATCTTTCGTGAAATTAATATTAACAAACAACTTTTCGGAGGCACAACACAAGACCAGTTATAAGTGGCCGAGCTCATCGTACTACTGTGTGAGGTTACTGTATGAGTTTCACGTTAGAGACATGTATGGTAGTCAAGGATGCCTACAACTGCTTTCCTCAGAGCATCGATTCGCTCGAAATGCATTTACCCAAAACGTGGAGTCGCAAAGTATGAAGGTAACCATATAATCGCGCCTGTTGTGTAATATCCAGCTGCAAACCTCTTCTTGCTCTTGCAGGGCGAGCGATTTCCTGTTGCGAAACGCTTATCAGATTCTATAGAGAAAGAGTTTGGTTTCCTGACATACCCCAACATTTCAGCTCGTAGCCATTTCCGGCTTCTAGCTGAAGATAACCTCTAGCTGAAAGTGGCCATAATTAGGCATAGATTGCGAGAGCTTGTAGTCGTACGCTGATCTCGACTGTCTCTGGGAATCGCAGAACGATTTTCCGAGTGAAGGACATGGAGGAGCACAGTAATTAACTTATTAGCGGTAACCTTCCGGTTTCCTCCTAAAGTGCAGTGGGTAGCAGATATGGACAACATCATTATGACTAAAAGATGTTGACGTTATTGTTCACTTTCTGCTCTTTTTTTCAGGCACTGATATTCCTCCAAAATCTTTTATTGCTCTGGACGACTTCAAGAGTACCAAGGAATTGGGTGATTATTTGAACTTCTTGCGCACGAACGATACTGCATACCTAAGAGTACGTTCTGAACACGGAACTTTTGTGCACAGGCGCTTTCAAGCAGTTTCATTCTGTGTAAATCTAGTAAATTTCGGAGATATCAGGTACTTTGAATGGGCCAAAGATTACCGACTGCCGCCGACGTATACAAGTACAGCACTATGTGAACTTTGTACGGACATCTATCACAAAGAGAGTTTAATCATAGACGACATTGCTCAGTACTACACTCATAACCAGTGCTCCTACAATGAATAACCTTCCTTAAGTGCCTGTGCTTTTACGCCTTTCTATTCTGTGTGGTCCCTATGATTTGGGCTAGTATCCGGTGTTCGACGTTGTTGTTCCCCTGTGAAACGGACTTTCACGTAGTGGGTTGTACATTTAACAGTCGGGTGGCCCGGCTCACGGCTCTCCTACTTATCTTTAACTGGCCTGTTTTCGCCAGGCGCCATAATGGGAACGGAGTTTGTTCTTCCACTTAGCTAGTCATAATGCCTCTTGATTGAATCGCAACAGGTGGAGCAAGCTGTGCGCGAGCAGCTTGAGTAATGTCTTAAAGACACATAGTACGCTCTCACACATTGAGGGTGTATGAGACTATCAGCCCCCCAGCTGTCGATGTGTCGTGGTCCCCCCGCCCAAACATGCCCAGGAATGGAGATACAGGACCGTGAAACACGCTAATTCCTCCATGCTCCGCCTTACACCTTTTTGCGGCGCAGATTCCCGTCCTTCATAACATCCGTCGTAAGCGCGCGTGTCGCGTGCGGCTCCTTGGCACTTTGCCAAGTCCTTTAATTGCGCTTTCAATATTACTTTCCTGATGCGGATAACATTGGAGGTGCTGCAAAATAAGAACAGAAGATGATGACGAGGGTCAGAACTTAAAAGCAACTGTGCCACTTCTGCAACATCCCTCAGAGGCCGGATCATCTCCACGAAACATTGAATTAAAAATGGCATACTCGTCTAGTTTAATGCAAGGCAAAAACTCAATGTTCCTGCATCCGCGCCAATAAAATTTATAGGTGTTGTATGCTTCAAAAACGTGTACCGACGAGATTGAAGATTGACACAGGCTAGAAATGAAGCACAACGATGTAAATGTAAACAAAACAAAAATGAAAAAATCAAGGAAAGGCAAATTAGATAAACTGGCCTGTAAATTTCTACGATCCGGCGCCAAAGCCATAGAAATACTTAGAACAAACGAGTGGGACGTCCTGGGTTGCTTTTTATTCTCATGTTTTGTGGGAATGCGCGGCCTCTTATGGATACTGCAGATGCAGCCGAGTTGCTTTTGAATTCTGGCCCTCGTCATCATCTTCTGTTCTATTTTTCTAGACCCCTCCAATCGTATATCGGCATCAGGAATTGCGTTTTCTTTCACCTTATTTGAGAACGCGATTAAAGGACTTGGCAAAGTGCCAAGGAGCCGCACGCGACACGCGCGCTTACGACGGATGTTATGAAGGACGGGAATCTGCGCCGCAAAAAGGTGTAAGGCGGAGCATGGAGGAATTAGCGTGTTTCACGGTCCTGTATCTCCATTCCTGGGCATGTTTGGGCGGGGGACCACGACACATCGACAGCTTGCGGGGCTGAATGATGTCCTATACACCTCAATGTGTATGAGCGGATTCAGGAAGTTTTATTCTTTGACGAGAGGCTTTCTCTTCACACTATTGCCAGCTGCAGAAAAAAAAGAAACCATTTCCTTTCAATGTAGTTACAGAGGAGCGGATTTGCCTATTTTTTCTTCACACAATCCGCAATAATTCATGCATGGGTTTAGGACTTCCTTTCTTCCTCGCATTTCGTATACCCCCGTAACGAGTAGCAGCAATTCAGATGTCAATGTAATTCTACTGAAATGTAACTCACTGATATTCTTTTTACAGTCATCCATCGAACACCGGATGAAAACAGATTTTTTGTCACTGTCGAGGTTGATGGAAAACCGCAGTATTCGCTGTGTTGGCAAACGCATTTGAGACTGTAACCACCTGTTGACAACAATAAAATTTCGGAGCGCTGCTCCGACATTTTAATTTGCAGTTTCAGACAGCTTTTCATTACGTCTCGAGAAAATTCTAGCCTCTGATTGCACATTTCAGCGCATCAACCCCACGACGAGGGGCTTGGGAATGGCGGTACTGATGCAGAATTCGAAAAAAATTTTGAAAGCGCACCACTGTCACCACGTCCCAATAGCTGCAGAAGTTATCAGAGGTTATTAGGGCAGTGCTATTCTATCACAGCAGCAACAATGGGAACAAAGCGAGTCTGTTTAGATCCTTGTGAAGACGCTAACGTAAGGCTACTACGACGTTCATATGAAAGCCTTAATGATTTCTCCGGTGACAAGATTTCTTATTTTGCAGAAGGGCAGAAGATTGGAAACGATAATCATATTACTGGAGACCTTCAAGATGAGTTCGGAATGTTTTTTCAGGCAACAGTTCGTCTTCAAGACTGCAGTAACGCGTTGGCGCCTAAGTAGTGACGGGAAGATTTTTTCGTAACAGAAAGTTTTCACTTTGGCTAGACATTGTTTGCTTGTTTGTTTTCCTGTCCAGAACTTCGGTTCTACAAGAACAACTTGGAGGGATGGGGTCAAGGGTGGGGGTAGGGCATGTGACAAGATGTAAAGAGCAACCGTAACCCTATGGTAAGCTGCGCCCATAGGTGGGGCATGCGTTGAAAGTTGGCGGTCTTACTAAAAAATTCATATTCGGCTCCAGACCAGTCCCGAGATGCGGAAATGGAGGTTAGCAAAGGGTT
>MU942932.1:0-14757 GCA_036418165.1 Cooperia oncophora | reverse complement strand
TTGATTGTTTGCTTGTTTGTTTTCCTGTCCGGAAACTTCGGTTCTACAAGAACAACTTGGAGAGGTGGGGTCAAGGGTGGGGGTAGGGCATGTGACAAGATGTAAAGAGCAACCGTAACCCTATGGTAAGCCCCGCCCACAGGTGGGGGCATGCGTTGAAAGTTAGCGGTCTTACTAAAAAATTCATAATTCGGCTCCAGAGCAGTCCCGAGATGCGGGAAAAGTGGATTGGAGGTTAGCAAAGGGTTGTCCTATCAGATGGAGAGACACACCCAAAATGGGCGTACTAGAATTGGGCGGTGCTTCCGGTGTCACTGAAAAAATTCGTAATTCTGCTACAGAGCAGCTTCGAGATAGTGGGACAAGGTTTGCAAGGAGTTGACCCATCAAATGGAAGAGTCACAATCGAAAAAGCGGGGTGCCCCGAGATGGGCGGTGCTTCCCACAAATGTCGGTAACTCGGTCCCCGAGAGAGTTTAGAGATTGCGAAAAAGTCCATGGCGAAGATAAACATCTGGCGAGAGTCCGGCATATCTGCAGCCCACAGTGCGAGGGGCGTGACCTCAAACGTGAGGTATTAATTTAAAAAAAAATCGTAGTTTGGTCCTAGGCACTACAGACGATACGAAAAAGTGGATAATGGCTCCCCAGTGGTCCCCGTTGAGAAGGTACTAGAGCTTTCAAATGTCAGGAAAAAGTCGATTTCATCAGCGAGGACGTCATGTTCGGCTCTCTATGAGCCTCAGCAGTGTACTGGTGGATGATTGTTTCTTCAGGGACTACACTCGACTTCAAGAACTGTTATGAGGTTGCCAACGTTTCGGTGGTATCACCTTCTTCGGAGCTTGAAAAAGTGGAAATCAATCCATGAACTATATACCTGATGTTTCACACTCTCAGATACCTTCTACTCCATCCTAGCCGTCACCTGACCAATCAGAAGAGAAAGTTACCGTGCCTGCCAGATCGACTAGGTCAGCTACGAGTAGCACAGTCCAGGAGACTTTCGAACCGATCGCATTCAGGTTTTTGTGGGAAACGCTAGCCTTATATACTGGGTCAACTCCCGCGTTAACGACAGACACTCTCTCCTCCGGTTTGAATCCTTGAACTGGATCCAAAATGACGCGAGGAAGTTGCGCGCGACAGTTCGAATTTTCGGCCGTGATGGCCTATGATGGATTCGAAAGTCTACGAGTGAGTATGGCATTTGGTCGGATAGTTCATGAACCAATTTCCACTATTTCAGACTCCTAAGAGGATGATCCCAACGAAACGTCAGTTATCTGATAAAGGTTCTTGGAATCCTAAGTGCAGTTCATTACTAAGAAGCAATTATTTTGATGAGGATATTTTCCGGCGTCTGGGGCGTTCTAGAACAGAGCTAAAATTTCTTGCCAGGCTCCGCCTACCTGGGACCAGGGCCCGCCCACGACATGCGTACTCTGCATTCTTCACGACGATTCTTCGCTGGCATTTGTCACTTTCCCAGCGTTTGGAGCACTCCGGAACCTTCTTACGGACTTTTTTTGTATGGCTTTGCTTACAACATCTGTGCCCCAGACTTTTGTATCCGACGACTCGTTGCTAGCATTGATGCACTTTTCCTGCCTTCTGGAGCCTTGAAACAAAGCTACAATTTTTGCCTAGCCCCAGTCACCTGATGGCAGGGCCCGCACACAACCTGTGTGCTCCATATTCTTGACCGACGACCACTGGCTGGCCTCTATCCACATCGATTTTTCTCTCTGACTATGCCCACCTCGGAGATGCCTCCGTCCAAAACCTATCTGCCCCATATTTCTCGACCGACGATTCTTGACTGGCCTTCATCCACTTTCTACCGGCGTTTGGAGAAAACTGGAAGCGAGCAACATTTTTTTTTGTCCTCCCCCACAACATGTGTACCCCACATCCCTTAACCGGTGACCCATCGCTATATAAGCCACTCCTTATGACGTCTGGAGTGCCCTAAAACAAAGATAGAATATTTTGTCCGGTCCCACCTTGGAGCAGCACTCCCCCCAAGTCGTATCAGCAGCCTGAACGTGGCGTGCGGGTGGACGGGTCGGACTGCTTCAAAGCGCGCATCTATGCGAAGAGTGCCACGTCAGAGCCTGTCGGGCTAACGTTACCAATTGTTTTCACGCCGAATACAGTATATGGACGTCACCGTTTAAATCTGATGACCCTTTGTATGAGAAGAGAGAGACCCATTCTCTCTTGGAAATCGTAATTATATATATTACTAGGATAGAGCTCATCAAGTCAGCTGACACTGCATTTCGTTTTTAATAAATGTCGAACATTACGTACAGATGTGGTGTGGATTTTTTTTACACTGCTTCGATTTGTCATGAATACCCTTCCGACCAGCTGAGAGTGTAAGCGCTTCACGGCGGTGCATGAGACGGCCATCGCTCCGCTCAAACGGGTGCGCGTGCATGTCACTTCCCCCACTCCTCCCTCCTATCTCGCGCCAGTAGGACACATTCAACTTTACTTGTGAATTTCGGGAACAGACACTTGACCCTAGTTGCGATCAGTCAGCATTTGATATTATCTCTCGAACAGTCAGCCAGAATGACCTCGTCGTTCTAAAACTGGTCGCCAATTGGGACACGTATAACTTTCGGGCTTATCTGATGTAACCACATCTGAGATTTCAGCTGGATAAAGCGCAAGGCTCTCGCGATTTGTCGAAAGACATCTCTATGAGTAAGGTCTATTTCCTGATCCACTCTCGAAACTGCAGAAAGTAGTCCGCATAACTCTTCTCGCTCCTTGTCATCTGAACGAGCCATTCTGTCCAATGCATGCCATCGCCCTGTAGATTTCCTGTAAATATGATCCCTCACAGGTAGGAAGGTCTTGGATTCCAGCGACTAAGATGATATCGAATCGGATACGAGTTGCGCACATTCAACAGTTGCACTGTAGTTAGCTTTTCCGCGGTATATTTTCAAAACCAGTCGGATCGCCCGGCTGACGCCGAGCTCTCCTCCTTCTCTTTAGCTCGGCTTCGCCGAGCTGGCCTGGCTTCGCCAGGCGCGCTCATAATGGAATTTTTGAGGTACTATCAAAAATCGTATTTTTCCCCAAAAGATGGCCATTGTGGGATTAGTTTAGATGGCGATCGGAAAGAGCTAAATTCAGGGCTACACGAAGACTGTGGTGAAATTCCCCAGCTAAGCTTCGTGGTCTGGAGCACTGTCGTTTTCCAAATGTGACCCTGAGCTGTGGTTGGGTAGTCAAACATTGCTCGGTTATGGGAACAAATGTTAGCGATTTCAATCAACCCCCCTTTGCAGTTGATTACAATAGGGTTCGTAGGTTACCACAGCGCTGAGAAGAAGAAATTCCGTTATGGGAAGGGAGAAAGAAACCCCACCACATACACAGTCTCACCGCCCTACTGGATTGATAGGATTGCGCGATCGGTTCTGCCCTTTCTGGGGGATCTAGCCGCTGGCGCTCCCGGGAGTGATTCATCTAGAGGCACCCACTCCATATCCAGTTACAGTGCTGTTCAACCAGTCCGTACAGCGGAAGCGGGAGAAAAGTTGTAGACAGTACCCACATGTGCTCCCCTTGGAGTGCTGGTCAACTCATGAGAAAAAAAATTCAGAGAAAAGAAAAATTTTGACCGAATTTCAGAACATTTCTAAAGGAGCGAGGCCCCCTTTTATTTGTGCTTTGGGATCAGTCAAGTGTAAGGAATAGATAGCAAGTTGATTTGTACGTATTGGTTTTAATCAAGGAACACAGTAGGTCCAAATCCAAGGCAGGTGGCCTCCTTGGACGAAGTTTTTCACCCGGATAGAAGTCACTAAAGCAGAAGCAATTGAGCCATTCCAAAGCCGTACTGTGGAAGCTAACATCAAGATCTAAATAAGGGAAATGCCGCTTATGGCTCCAACCACGTTGTGGCTTGGTAGAGATTCATATAGCGAAGTGTGTCGAAAATGATGAATTTCAATTACCGTTTTTCATATGAGAACAGCGACTGCGAGGGACGGTGAAGAAGCTGTGGAATGCTTACCTCACACACTTCTTCCATAGACCACATAACTGGATCTCGAAATGGCTGCGGAAAAATCTGATACGAGATTCAAAAAATGTCCACGAACTTTGGGACGACCTATTAGGTTGGTGCACAGGTTCTCGGCCCCCTGTTTTGATCCATCCGTATTTCGTTTGCATGGAGGTTGGTTTTCATCATCACGTGTGCGTGACATGCACATGATACTCCTTCACCACACTAGCTATCACTCATCCACCCTGCATTTGCAGGCTACAATGCCGCACAATTACCAGTGCAAAACCATGTCACAGTGGTGATTGTGCGGCATTGTGGCCTTCTTCGAATCCCAGCCCCGTCGTTCTGGGAGGATGGAATCGACAAGCTGCCTGAGCGCTGGCGACGAGTAGTTCATGGTGATGGTGCATACCTCTAATCTTCAGGTTGGTTCGCTATTGAGATATTTACGAAAAAGTCGTGGCTAAGAACTTATGCACCAACCTAATAATATATGCAAGGCTCTCAAAGTATCCAGACTATATGCAAAGTATTCTGATTTCAGCTCCTACACACTTTCTGAAGTGGCACGGAAGTAGTGCTGGAAAATGCCAAAAAAATCGGTAATTTTTCAGTTCAGCATTTTTCATTAGTTTTCACGCGCATGTTGCGCGGAAAAAAAGCAAATGAAAGTGAGAAAAAAAACAGCAAACGAAGAGAAGTAGGGAAAAGGCAGGAAGGGTCGTAAGACTCAACCAAAATTCCCATCACATGGTGTGCTTCGCAAGTCAGTATTTGGATCTCCATGCCCTCAGACGGCTTCCTGTATGGAATAGCCGTCGGGAAGGGGACGAGGATAGAATGCTTTGCTGACTAGGATGACAGTCATCCGTATGCCCCTGAACCGCACTCGTGCTAAGCACTCCACTAAGCACTGAATATACTTCCACATCTATATCCACACTATGGCTCATTCAATGGTACATTCGCTGGTGCGACATGCGTTCAACTGTTGACCCGACCATCGGTCTCTTTACTTGCGACAGTGTCTTTTACTCATATTCCCTTAGTTGGTTTAGCCCATCTACAACAATCCATTTTTCTTCCTCTTACACGTATTTAGTACTCACACCTGTTATATCCTTCTTTCATTTTTCCTGTACAATTCCTTCTCATCTTTATTGCATGAATTTTGCATGTCAACTTTTTACATTTTTTCTCGTTTTATCCTATTTCTTAACTCCTTCCCCTATGTAGTCCATGTCCATGTCGTCAACCCTGTCGCACTGAAGAGCCCGGGGGTTGGTAAGACATCGATGATTCGTCTGCGATAACGGGCGAAACGGATCATCTGTACTTTGGAGTGTATTCCTTTCCCCAATATTTGTTTCTTTGTTTCTAGTTAGCAGGAAAAGGATTATATTCGGGAACGGTGGCTGAAATTTTGAGTCCTGAAAACCGGTACATCTTAAGATCACGCAGCAAACCGATCCTAGTCAAACTGGAGTGTCAGAAAAGGCGAAAAAAGTGACAGTGCATTGGAGTTGGTTCCGCAGCTAAGTCATCGCAACTCGGAGTGTGCTTTCGCCATGGTGGCGTTCTACAGTTGGAGCGGTGTACGGTAAAACACTGTAGGCACCACCTGGCGCATATACCGCGGCTGCCTGGATGACCTCACGTAATTACTGCGCTGACCGCTCACCTTTCACAGGCTGCTCGACGAAACGATATAAATCGAAGCGAATCAATCTCGTATTAATATCGAATTAATCTCGAATTAATTAATCTCGCGAATAGTATAGTAGAATAATACACGTTTACAAAAGTTCCATTCTATCACTTATATCTATTCACGTAACTCATAGTCAGATATCTATTCACGTAACTCATAGTCAGTAACTTGAGGGGTCAACAAGCAGCGTAACCCATTAATAGGGGCTATCCCACTGGCAAGTGCGCGGAGATGCTAAAAAGTAATTATAAGGTATTCCAAAGTACAGTCCTCATCATTGCGGACCGGTGGGGCGTGTCAGCCAGTATGAGTGTGCACACTGTTGAAGCCGTTCTCAGCCTTTTTGTGAAACGCGTATGCGACAAAAAGTGGTAGAAAACGAGTAATACGAAGGATATAATACAGTAATGTCACTTGCCCGCTTCAACAACTGGTGCAGAACGACTTTGGCACCGCGCCAAACGCAGCCGCACTGACACGCCCCACCGGTCCGCAATGATGAGGACTGTAATCCCCACTCCCCATTGAGACTGCCAAGAGGTCAGCGCAGCAATTAAGTGAGTTCATGCCGCAGTCAGGCCTCGAGATATGTGCTAGCGCTGGCAGTATCTTACGGTACACCATTCCAGCTAAAGGTCACCCCACTCGCGATGTGGGGAGCGGCGATGTTCTCGACTCCTAGCCCCAAAAGTGTTCCTCTCAGCGCTGGTCTTTTTCATTGTAAAATCGATGATTTCTTATAAGTCGGTAATGCCGATAGCGCAGCACCGCTTCTCCTATGCCGACAACAGCAATTCATTTATTTTCTTTTTCAAAACTATTGAATCAAATCTTGCACGACTGGGTGCATCATAGTGGATTTCATTGTCAGGATCACCTGTAAAGACCCCGAATGAGCAGTTACATGTACCGATGGGGGGGGGGTCACTTCACAAAATGCACTTTTCTACATTGACTTTCGAGGCGCCATAAGTTTCACGTTATTCAATTTTGATTTTGGACTACCATCATATAGAGCATGTTGAAAACTATCATGATACTCCTTCACAGCCACGTACTCAGCATCCTTCCACTCCAAGTAGGCGAGAGTTTTTCCAACGCCCTTCGATTCCATGTGGTGTCACCCAATCCTGTAGCAGTACAAAGTTTCCAAGAAGGTACGGGCGACGACATGTGGAGAGGATATTCTTCTCGAGCTGCTCGATAAAACCGCCAGCGCTCACCTCCAATCCGCGGTTCTTGAAGAAAATATCGGTCTTTCCTTCCAAATAGGTCCATACCATCAGCCCGCGCCTTGGCGACTGGGTGAAGATGATGTCCTAGACCGTAGCGACGTTGTCGGAGCTGCTCGATGATGGAGGTCTTCCAGATCGAGAGTACTGGTCTCCAGGTAGCTATCCATGGGTGACTCCACACTAGAAGTTTCGCAGCTGTTTGGAGGTGACATGAATTCCAAAGGTCTTCTCCAGTCAGGCTGCGACTGGAGATGACTTCATATTTTGGTGTTCATGAAGGTGATAGGTGCAAGCCAGCTTTTGCTTTCGAGGAACATCTTGGGTATCTTCCCCAGTACTCGTATCCACGTCTTCTCTTTGAGCTGCAAAAACTTTGCTGATATGTTACTCGGTCAAAGTATTTTTTTGCCTCCCCCCACCTCCCCTTCCCCGTGTATATAAACAGTTCTACAGAACCGATACAATCACCTAGTGTTAATGTCAGCACCGCCCACTACGGCATATATCAGAAAAATGACGAAAACTACGAAATATTTCATCTCTCTCTCATTTCTTTTTCCTCCTTCCATGGGTCCCAACCAATTAACAAATGAGTGATGTACTACTGAATCATCATTTCTCTTTCGGCCCTGATTTATTTCGATTTTCTCTTTGTTTATCTTCTATATTCAGCCCTTTCCTTCGCCGGCTGCCACGCTTCAGACGGTGGACAACAATACAGCCCAACCTTGTGTAGCACAAAAGGATAGCATGCAATGCGGACTGTCAAGGTTCAACAAATATTTCACCGAATAATTCCATGGTTTGCTTGGTTGCCGAAATGTTTCTGCCGGAGCTCACCATCCGTTGTGTAAAACTCGAGGGGAAGGGGTGTAGTTCGCCGTGGAGAAAGTTCTTCTCTGATTGTTGAGCTTTGCTGTTTCACCAGTTCGCACAGAAATCAGGGTACAACATGGGGATGTACGAAATGGTGGTGTGAGTACGACCTACCACCCCTCCTCAAAGATGGTCCAGTATACGACACCCCCCCCTGCTCTAACTGCAAACCAGCATGATATGTTTACACGAAACGGCCTCCTGAAATGAAATCCGGACTTTCGAATTCTGCTCTAAAATACAGGCAATAAAGGCTGTTTCAGCCTCATGCAATATGAGGCTGAACAACAGCCTCGCATTACCTACAATTTTGTCTTAGGATTCAAAATAAAACTCGTCGTTCGACAACCATGTATGACATGCAACTTGTAACAAGGAACACAATCGAAACTAATGGTGATCATTGATAGGCTGAATTGGTGAAAAAAATAGAATAGATGGATTAAATTAGAAATGGATTGAAAAATAGATGAAAAACTTGTGTGTCAAGCCCTAGATGTGCATTCAATGAATTGTGACGAAAAATCATGAAAATGCACGACACAAAGCGAAACATGGAAAAACACAAAAAATGCGAAAGCCAAATGAAAAAAAATGGATAACCAGGCGGCAGTATATCGTTCCATACTTGGCTATTATCGATCGCAACGTTGCGGGACCGCTTTCACTCTAGAAACGTCATTGGAGCAAGATTGGACCTGCCAGCGTCCGGGGGTTTTTTCAGGGGGATGTACAGTCGTCATCCTTGCACTTGATAGTCAATGTCAGTGCGGCTGCGTGCGGCGCGGTCGTCAGCACCCGTACTGCACCAATCGTTGAACCAGGAGAGTGACATTACTGTATTATATCCTTCGTGTTACTCGTTTTCTATCACTTTTTGTCGCATACGCGTTTCAACGAAAAGGCTGAGAAGGCTTCAAACAGTGTGCACGCTCCTTCTCGCCGACACGCCCCTATCAAGTGCAAGGATGACGATGTTATCTCTTTTTAGGTGCGCGGCTTTCAAGGAATGGTTAGCAGCATGCAAAGCGTTTTCTAGCTGGTTGCAATCTGAATGTTTCCCCTTTTGTGAAATCTTTTAAATGGGTTTCAGATGAGCGAGGGCGAGCAGTTTTATACTTTACACGATGATTTCTTACTTCGAAAGCAATTTCATCAATGACCAAAAAGGTCTTCAGGGCGCCCCATCTTTTCTCTCTCCAACGAAGCTTCACAGTTTTTCTGAAGATCCGCTAGATGAGGAAATATTTTAGATGTTTACCGAAAAGCCCTCTGAGCTACTCAAAAGTTCGACTCCTGTGTGCCATTGTCAGGATACACCTTCGGAAACTTTAGTGTGCCTTCAAAACACATATTTCCCTTCAAATGAGTGAAAGAGGAGCTCGGCTATCACTGATCGATTTGGTCCGAGTGTGCCGTGCATTACGCTCCTACGCAGAGGTGGTGGAAAGGTGTAAATTCTGATTTCAGGTGCTTTTATCCATGCAAGCAGATGTTTGTTTAGGGTTTGGAAAGGACAATACGCACGAATCTGTTTGAGACGTATTATTTAGTCATCTACGTACTTACGAGTTCATGCTATTAACTGATATTTATTTATTTATTTATTTATTCTTGCTATTCTTGCTATATTGCTAATAAATTTTTTATTATTTTGTAGTCCGGGTCTCTGCAGCTTTCCGTCCGTTCCATCAAACTTAGCAATGACACTTTTGTACTGTTTGATGCCTAGCGAGCCTACTTTTGCGATACTCCCCACGTCCCCCGCGGCTGAGTGACCCTTCAGACTACGACCCCCGCCCCTCCCCGGCGGCCGAGTACTCGCCTATGGATTTCGCGCAACGGTGCTGTACCCTGACTTACCCGTAGGCAGTGTTCAGATCCGCGACGGTAGCGCCTCGGTCGCGCGTTCGGCACGATCGATGCGCATGCTCTCGATGACGCGTCGGACGCGTGACCAGGGCACGAATCCCAACAGGGGGGGGGGGGGTCGTATTTGGCCGCCAGGAGAGGGGGGTCGTAATGAGTGCGGTAGCCAGTAACGAGCGTCAGTGTGCTGAGTACTGTACAGCGAAGCTTGCTTTGTAGAGAACTCGGATATGTAAAAAAATAGTACAAAACTTTCATTCATCAAACTAATCTGAAATAACTGGAAATATAAAAAGTCGACATCATCTCGTAAGTGACACTACAACTCATACTCTGGTTCGCTGCGGATGATGGGGCGTGTCCGCGATCGCGCTTGGCGCTGAGCCAACCTGTTTTTTTTCGACAAACGACACCATATCGTTCGTATCAGACGTTTTCCAGCAGTTGGTCTCCTTTCATCGGAATCAGCAATTGGCGGAGCACGAATCTGGCGGCGTCGACAGGGACACGCTCCATCATACGCAACGGAAAACACTGTAAACAAGTGCACAGGTTCGCCATGGACCTCCCTGAATCCTATAGACACATTTGCTCGCGTGGACAGACATTACGCACAAATTGCACCATCCCATCACCTCTGCGCGGACCTCAGTGCGCCAGAGGTGATGGGAGTGTGCATCCAAAGTTAGCATGATTGGCGCTAAACAAACCACATCCTGCTCCTGCTCCACCACAGGATACGTTCTACATGTATTTCTGGTTATTCGAACACGCTCCTTGAAACCGTACACAGAAAACGGACTTTCGAACAGTTCGGAGTGTTCCCCAAATAATCCCCAACGCAATTATCTCATGACTCCCGGGAGCTTCAAAAAACGTTCAAGTAGTTTTTGGAAAGAGGAAATCTTCTAGAACTCGACAGTAGTTTCAGATTCCCAAACTATTGAGGTTCAAGGGAAATATCTTGGTTCAAACCTGTAAAACTCGCGCTGCAAACTATCCAAAAAAAACTCCCTAAAACCCCAACGCAAATTTTCTCTATGAATTTGGCGACCTTTATGAACATGTCAGTATGTTTTGGAAAGCTCAAATCTTTCTCTATACGACTGCGTTCTTTCCTTTCCCACAGGTCCGCTATTAAGGAAGTTATGGCCCTTTAAAGACACCCCACTTTCCTGAAAATCCGCGCTCCAATCAAACCACCTGCAACCACCTTGCGGCTGTGGGTCCTGCCCAGAATCCCTCCCCCGGTACCTCGGCCTTTAATCAGCTGATTTCGGCTGGTTTGCTCTCGTTCGTATTTACTCTTTCGTGTTTATCTTCTTCTCGGTTTATTCGAATATCGAATATTTATCTTCTTCTCGTTTCGTATTTATCTTCTTCTCGGTTTACTCGAATATCGAATATTTATCTTCTTCTCAGTTTACTCGAATACGCGTCAGAGCGCGCCCCAGCAATTTTGCTTGGACCGCTCAGAGTGCTCTTAGGAGGAATTGGCTTAATTTCCTGTTTTTTTTCTTTTAATTGCAATTGATTCAGGTACCAGAGTTTGTTTTGACTCGAGGAAAGGTGGGTGAAACCTAATGGCCTTTCTTTTCTATTCTCTTTTCTGAATCAGGATAGAAATTGGTTGGGTCGTACCGAACCCTAAAAAAAGGGGGGGGTCGTACGGGCTTCACCAAAATCCCCAACCAATGATGTGCCCTGCGCGCGACCGAAGCGTTGCCATTTCGAAGTCTGAATGCGTGGCGACGCCGCACGGCTATAGAGGAGCTCTCTTTTGCTGCTAGAGAGACTTGAAGTGAAATCGTGGCGCGTTCAGGTGCGATTCCTGTGGGGTCACCTCTAAATGTCTGTCTTCAGATTTTGGTGCTAGTGGTTTGGAATAGTTCTTTTTTTGTGGGTGGTTTAAATTTGGCTGCTAGGAAACTTAAAAATTGTTCCGTGAGGTTGGGATTGTCCCGTTTTTGTGTTGTTGTTTCACCGGCTATTTCAGCCCCGCGAATGGTTGTTGCTTGTTTTGCTTCTCACCAAAAGTTATGTGTTCTACTTGGAGTTCAGTCACGTTGTTGGCTGTGATTGCAGCGGCTGGCAAGACAGTTAAAAAAATGATAAATGTAACTACTGCGCTGCTGTAAAGTCCTTTATGATCAGAGCCAATCGGGATTGACTGGGATTTTTCGTGAGCCTGTGATGTATTGGTAGTATCATGTTCAGTTGGCTTTCCTAGGCAACAATCTTGGGTTCTGGAATTTTCATCCAGTGCGCCTTGTCAGATTTGTCCCGACTAATGAGGCACCTTTACACAAAAACTTCCCAAGGGTTGTAACAAAACGGTACGATTGACCTTGTTAATGACTTGTCGACCGATGAGGCATAATTAGCGAGGTGCGAAGCGACCTCATTAAGCCGAGGCACGTCAGCCGAGGCACGCACGAGCTACCAAAATCGGCACAAACTGAGTGAAAACTCTGGACAGATTAAAAAACGTGAGGATCACGAACAAGACTTACACAAAATGCTTGCACTACACTATAAAGTGAATGAAATAGCGTCGTGCTGAATTAATAACTGACCGTCAGTGAAAAGCATAACTATGGTCTTCCAAAGGGGAGAAGTTATTAGGGTATCCAGAAATCGGCATAAACCGCTTGAAAATTGCCGTTAAGGCTTACGAAAAAGTAATACGATAAGGTAGCGCTACCTGTCAAACTGGAATGGAATGGTATAATGCCTAACTTTTAACTAACCATCGATAAAAAATGTAAGCTCAATCATTCAAGAGTCGTGTCTCGTGGAAACCCATACTGTTTACGAAGTGCATCCTTGCATATCGCTGAATCTCATTGCCTGCCATTCGGCGGGTTAGTTCAAGGTAATGACCCTCTGGCCTCTTCTATATTATCCCGATAATGACTTCTTTATCACTTTGAAAGCCCTCTGGCTAAACACAACACCATGAGAAAGCTTAACTATGAAGCATCCTCACACGGAAGTAAGTGTTGCAGATGGTAGATATGATGCCCATTTCTCCCTGATTCATAATTTAAATCATAATTTAGGAACCGGAGAACGCTAGGACATTACGAAAAGAGTACATGGAGAGGAAAGAGAAAATATCTGACGAAATGGCGCAGTAGGACCCTCCTCAAATCACTTTCTTCGTTTACCCCTTAACGAGACTATTATTATTTTTCAACGAGCTTTATCAGCAGGGAGTATCCAGTGCCCAAATAGAGTCCTACTGCAAAAGATGTCCAATTTGTTACAAACAAAACTATATGACACATTTTTATTCATCTACACACTTTTTTTTCGAATAGTTGTAATAATTTTTAATATAATAATAGAAATAATAATAGCAAATAATAATAAGTAACAATAATAATAATAATAAACTAATAAATAGCTGAAATATATAGCAACCTTTTTACCCACTTTACCGAGAATTTTCAATGGATTCGTGCCGATTTGGATAGCTCAATAACTTCTCCTCTAACCAGGCCAACCACGATGAGCACGATGGTTGCTGCCTTGGCTAATGAGGTCGCTTCGCAATTCCTTAATTATGCCTCTAATCATAAGTGCGACAAGTCACTAACGAGGTCAATCGTACTATTTTGCGACGATGTTTTCAGATAGCGGGAAAGTAGACGAGCTCCGGTCGGATTGCACCTTTTACCCAGTCGATTTTTTAGATCTGTGACGATTCTTGTGTTGTTTTCTTACTTATATGGGGACGCATGCTATCATACCATCTGCGATCTGTGTAAGTGATTTGCTGAAAACCAGGTAGCATGAGCACATAATTATCACAATGCAATACTAACAGTATCCTGTTCCATCGTGTTCCAGATACCAATATGTCGAAAGAAAGTGGTGGATGTGTTGGCACTTGCGTGTGCGCTCACTATACTATTATTCCTAGCAAGAGAGGTGATCCCCGCAATGAAAAGCGTAAGTGTTGCTGTTGCTGGAAATCAAGTGTGAGAGAGGCAATGCGGTTTGTGTCATTATGTCTTTATTCGATGGCCAGAGGGCGGGGGGGGGGGGGTGTTGTACTGACACACCATTTCACACATTACGATGCTCTACCCTATTCACACATAAGCACGTGTCAGAAATGAGACCCTATTTGCGACATCCACCTCGTGTTTTCGCAATACTGTAGGAGTGACCAGAGGAGGGATTTCAAGGTGCACTCCCAGAGTACACGCAGACACCCCTCTTTTTGGGTTATCCGTACCGTATTAATATTACGAAAACACGCGCATATTTTTTGTTCTTCTTGCGAGTGACATATTCGAGTGATATTTTCTACTGACTTCTTTCACATAATCAACATATCAGTACGAAAAAAAATGTAAAAATATGATAGAAACAGCGACGAATGCGAGGTCCGGGCGAAATGGCCTTTGCCTCAATTGTATTAAAAAGAGCGGGATACGCCTCGGAGCTTATTTGAAGGCGGAAGTTCTATGGAAAGCACAACGGGTTTGTACAGATCTGGGTGTCCGTGGGATTCAAAAAAAGCTCTTTCCAACAATATTAGGAGCACTACGGCGGGAAGAAGTACTCGGATTTGTTGTATAATTGTAACCCTTTCATTACCGGCTCATTTGATAGTCATCATTGGTCCACAGCGGGTACTCGCTGTCACTCCATCCCGAAGTGCAACATTTCAAGCGCCACCCTCAAGTGATTGGCGCTGTTCACGATAACGCCGGCGGGGAGGGTAGAAGCGACGACGCTGCGAGCGACGGCTAATCTGCTCTTCTGCTTCTGCTCGGCGATATGGAAATAACTTTTGAAGCGTTTTGTTATGATAACTGCTGTTTAACGCCGCAGTACGCGTTCCGAATGTTATCACAAGAATGCTGAGTTGTGGGCAAAAGTCGTGCCCCAGGCGGGAGTCGAACCCGCACCTCACGCTTTCCGGGCGAGTGCGCTATCCGTTACGCCACCAGGGCCGCTTTTACCCTCTCAGCTTAACGGCTTTTATGCCGTAGCCTATCAGCACTCACACG
>MU942913.1:0-16114 GCA_036418165.1 Cooperia oncophora | reverse complement strand
CTGTGGCTTAGAAATTCAATTGGATCAAGCGATACTACGGAATCAGGGTAACGTAGTAATTATTTATGTGCATCACCTTCACGGAAAGATATACCGCTCGTGGGATGATCTGACCTGACCTCTCGGGATACTTGCCCGACTTGCCATGAGAACAACTAAGTCCCGTGATTGAGGTAGAAGTGGTGGGATTGCCAGCAGTCCCGTTGAGAAGACGAATGACTTGCATAATTGGTTGGGTTTTTATTGCAGCTGTAAACGTGATGACATTATTGGTTTTTTCTAACTTATGTTTATTTGTAAGCAACTTTTTTCATGTATCAAAGGGTGAGAGGGTTAAACATAAGTTTCATTGCTGTACGTACTTCTAGCTGCACGTTACGTTCCAAAGGTTCTGTCCACGGTTACTAATTATTAGATTCACGCAAAGGAAACTCTGCCTTTCACAAATGAGATCTGAAATCCATGGAAATAAAATCAAAAAAATCGTAATCAGATCAAATGAAATCATAGAAATAAGAATTTGTTGTCTACAAAGCAGTAATATTGATTATTCCAGGCAACGGCTGCTGTCGATGACGGAGACAAGGTTTCCGTTATTTCACGGCCACGGCAAAGTGTCTGGCCTGCTGTCCCTATGGAAGAAGCTTTGGGGTTGCTCGAGAATATGGAAGTGTCCACTTTTGTGAAGTATGTTCCTGTTGCAGCCGTGAGAGTTGGTGAGATTTTAGTAATAAAGTAAGTAACAGGTGAACCGGCTGTGGTGGAATTCCTCGTCATTATGAATAATCACTACATGAGAAGATTGCAGGACAAGTACTTGCGGAACGCATTGTCGCCCATTCTGATGTTCCTGAAGTTCGTACTTCTATCAAAGACGGTTACGCAGTGATAGGTGAGACATCATTCGATTCCTCTCCTTATGAAATCATAAGCTTGGTAACGATTTACTCTAGTTGCGCGTTCCTTTTGAATGGGATGAAACGCTTTTGACCTCACTAGCACTTTTAACTCTTCACCTTCGAACGCAACTGCGCGGAACAACTTGAGCTGAGAAGGCAGAGTGCCCCGGTAGTGTAATAGGGAACAAAACCACACGGAAAGCGGAAACGGCGAGTTCGGATATTCCGTCCCATAGGTTCGACTTTTGCCCACCAACCCACATTTCTTGCGATAACTCCCATTGCGACGTCGAACAGCAGTTTTCTAACAATAACAGCTTTTACCTTCCTTCCACAAATAATCTATACTTGGGGAATTAATCAAAATAATCTTGAATTCCAAAACAGTAGGCGGAAAAGAAAACTCGGCTACAAGCCGGAGAGTCATGTGCGCATCAGTGTTTCTGTCAGATTTTCTTCCTGGCAAAGCCTGCATACGGAAAAACTTTGATTGCGTTGAATTAAGTCCGCGATAAAAATCCATTCTAGAAATCGACTCAGTTGCATTAAGGTGGCTTGGGGAGCAGAGTTGGTGAAGAATAATGCGTGTGTGTTGCCACCGCTTTGGTATATATCCTCCCCAAAAGCTTAGCGACGCTTCGCGAGAAGAACATCTGGGATATTCATAAAAAAACTGGAAGGAACAGAAAAGAACACTCCAGGATAAGTTCCCTCGTTCACGGGTCAGACACCAAGTAGCGGAGCAATCGCACACATCAGCCAGCACTCAAAAATGACCTTGTCGTTTACCTGTGGCAGTGGCTGTGACCATAATTGCCGTTGCGAATTCGCGTGCCTTTTGATGTGTAAGACACAACAATTTAGGTGGTTGCCTAGGAATAGAAGCAGCGTGCCTACATAGTAGGGAAAACCGGCAAACAAGCGAAGATGCAACGGCCAAAAACCTGCAATAAAGCCTTCATTCTGCACCTGCAGAGGATTTTCGGACACGAGTTTTCCGTTGCATCGAGTCAGAAGCGCTCCGTGTGCGGTACCACGCATGTATTCAAACATCCATGTAAACAACGTTTCATATCAATTCTATTTCATAAATGAAGCAATAAGAGCACCAGAGTCGATGCAATGCCACGTGTGGGCGGGCAGGTGTAGTGGGCGTCCTCGGTCGGACATGTTGCGCTTGATAGGGCGAGTAAGGGTGCCTTCGTTGAGAAAGTCGCCCGGCAATGTCTATTCCGGCGCCCCGAGTTCTGTTCTGCTAGACCGTCTATCCTCCATATTTCAGATTTACAACGTCTCACTTGCCGTTAAAGTGCATGAATTAAAGGCAGCGTCCGCGATCAACCAAAGTGAAAAAACCCTCCAATGAAAACGAACGCGGAGTTCGCAACCATAGCGGATATCCCACTCTTGCGGCTCGAAATGTATTGATTGACGAGGGCGGAGTCAACAAGGCTGAGCTGACGCCTCCTTCCCTGTTAATCCCGCCCCGACTGGTTAACAGTTATCAGTGCTTGCTGGCATTGATAAACGCTAAGTTTCTGGAGTTCCGAGCCGGCGACGTGTATTGGAGAACTCACCAAAGGTCTGCGAAACTCGTCCACATGCCTTAAATTTCGTAGGGTCTTATTTCACGCTCTTCCACACCTTTTTCCTACTTTTTTTTGATTAGTGCTTCATTGGCCACCTGTTCTAACAAATTTGACCCCCTACGAGATACCTGCCAAAGCTCCATCGCGGGCGCGTCTTAACGTTCTCAACCATTTTTTTTTCACATAACACACTATCGCTAGCTAGAAGTGGTACAAAATTAATTTAGCAAGTGACCCGATAGGTCTTCGTAAAGTCGTTGGGTCATCGACTGCCGGTTCACCGTATCCAGGCTTGGTCTCTTCCGGTGAATGTGTCCGTGTCAGTACTGGCGCCTCAGTTCCTGATGGAGCAGACGCTGTAGTGATGGTCGAACATACGAAACTCGTTGAACATGATGTTAGTAGGTTGTACAGGAATATAGACTCCTTGGTTTCCTTCCTTTGAAGTTTCATCAGAATTTCTCTAGACGGATATTCTGGTCAAATAATTTTTAGGGAGCTGAAGAACTTATAGTAAGTGTGGAAGTCAACGTGAAACCTGGACAGGACATCCGGTAGGCGTCCTTTTCAACTATTGTAGTCATGAGTTTAACAGTTTGATGGGGAAGAACGTAAAATACTCCCTGTTTTGCATTTTTCTGCCCCGCTCGATTTCTTTTCACTCAAAAGAGAGAAGTGGTGAAAGAGAGTAGTACTTCCACTTTCATCATTCTTAAGCAAGTTTTGTGCTTTGAGCTGTCTTGGCACGGGCGCCAGGCCTTCTCGCGGCAAGTGTATGTGACATATGTATTCACTGGGTCAAACTAAGCCCGCAAACTGTTTTGGCCATCAACTCAGCAAAAAAAAAACTGCGATCAGAATGTGGTTTCAGCAATAAGTTCAAATGGACCTAAGGACCTGAAAATGATGACCATTATATTTGTGGCCACTTTTGTTTTCATTGCTGGCGTTTTGTGAGCTCTCTGGTCTCTTCTCCTTGGTGAAAATATCGATTTCAGTATGCCTGGGAGCGACATCAAAAAGGGAGAACTTCTCCTAGATTCTGGATGCACACTTGGTTCGGCGGAAATTGGTGTTCTTGCTGGAAGCGGAAAACGTTCAGTATTGATGTACAGAAGGCCCAAGGTCTGCGTCATGTCGACAGGCAATGAGGTGGGGCTTCAGTTTACTTTGGTTTTTTTTTGTTTTCGCACCACGTGAAGTCCAACCTTGTTTAAAGAGAATTGCGAACATGACATTCAGTTACAAACCAGTAGTCGCTAAGTGATTCTTTTGTGAAGAAAAGGAAACAAAAAAAACATGTATTACAGAACTCCCTGGAGGAAGACCCCTCTCCAGACCTCCTCGTTTTACGGGCAAAGCGAGGTGTTGTCGTCCACTGTCTAGCTCACTAGTCGTTTCTTCTCGTCACCAAATGTCAATACTATCTAGCAGTGAAAAGGAAAAGATGCTTTGTGAAAACTTAACTCGTGAGAGAATAGCCTTTGAGCTTTAATGGGCGGGACATTAGGGAGGCGTCAGAAATGTGATTCATGAGGACCGCAGCGCCTTCGTTACCTACGGTGAAGCCGCAAAGTGAGACAGTACTGCAGACCAAACTGCTTAGAAGAGAAAACGCCCACGAATCGGTTGTGCGCGGAACTCTACTCCGAGATTAATTGATATGGTCTTGCCTCCAAAAAAATTTCAAAGTAGAAGGTGCCCACAAGTGCTTTGCCAAGTGCTCAGAACGGGCCAAAATGTCACTTGCATGAAAGTATCGTGCTAGATGCGTGAATACGTATCACGTGAAATTCTAATGCTATGCTAAGGTTTCATTAGCGATTGATACGCCAAGATGTTCCGCGTCACATTCGTGATACAAACCGCCCTCAGTTGATTGCACTGTTCAGTTCGCTGGGATTCAAGGCGATTGACGCAGGAATTGCTGTAGATAGGTTCGTGGACTTGTGGTTATTGCCGAAAAACAACAGCGTAATGGGCAAGACAATCGCTCATTAATCCGTAATGCTCTCGCTAATGCGCCCCATTACCGCGACAATGGCAGTTTCTGGTCGAATGGGTCGACAGTGGACAATGTATACCCAGAGATGGCCCTGAATGTCTACGATGTCCTAGTTTAGTCAAGTCCGGTGCTCCAGTCGATGAACTAATGCAAATTAAGAAGAAACCGCACCAAATCGTCGCGCACGAATCGAAAAATCACAATTTCTTTGACCGTCTCCCCCATGACTGGCTCTCTTCACTTATTATTTTTTTTTTTATTTTGTTGTGTGTTTTCTTTCTGACGTTGTAATTTATTCTTTTATTTTTCCTATATATATATCTTTTTATCATTGCTCGTGACTCTGAGTGTGAGCAATGGGTGAATAAAGATTTGAGAACACGTGCTGATGAATGATTTGTTTCTGGCTTCAGGTTGTTTTTGGCTTATTCCTCTCCATTCTGTATTCACTGCAATATAAAGTAGATGACGCTGCTTTTTGCTTTTGCTTTTTTGTGTTTCTATTATATTTTATGGCGGGGGGGCGCTGTGCTGCACACTCTCACTAGCTTCTTCGACCTATTCTCTCTTAAAGCACATCCTCAACAGTTGGGAACACCTGATAGACTTTGACAGTTTTTTGTAAACGAAGCTCAGTCGCTATGCAAAGCTTCATAAAAATTAACCACACACCGAGCCATCAGCAGTGATTGATGGGAACCAGAAAAACGCCTCACTAAGCCGAACAACGCTCAAGAGACTTGGAACGAACCCTCACTTTGTTATGACGGCACATATCGTTTTTAGATCCATTTTGGTAGAGTCTGGATGAAGCCTGGACTTCCAACCACGTTCGCAACCGGTATAGTCGATGGCGAAAAGAAATATGTCTTTGCTTCTGCCAGGTTGGTTCTTTTACACGCATTCACAGTTATATGCATATGCATAACATTTGTGATGTTCAGGCAATCCAGTTTCTAGTTGGGTCACCGCTCAACTTTTTGCTGTACCATTACTGAGGAAGATCGCTGGAAATCCCAAAATCTTTCAGAACGTGTTGAAAGTTCAGGTATTGTTTCCAGCTGCATTCTTGTCATATCTGGCTGCAAGCCAGTCGGGAGAAAGTGAAGCATCTTCGTTTAAAGATATTTTGGCTTCGTTGTGTATTTTATACTATAGTGAGGATTCTCTCGACGATTGGGTGTCTTGAAACCTTGTATGTGTGCGGGGGAGGGGGCAATTAAAGATTCATTTTGCTTTCTTCTGATGTGTATACGCCTCAACCGAGGTAGTCCTTTCCGCAAGCATGGAGAATATATCACTTTCACAGCTTGAAAATACCTGGCAACAGACACCACTTGACCGCGACGAAGGCGATGCCTTACTTACTGCCGCGTTTCACACCAGGCGTTCATTTCTGAAGAGTCAGCCATTGTGCAGCTGTTCCGCTACTAGTTCTTTTCATTCCTAATGATGAAAGTGAGGTGTTAAGGGAAGAGTTCGAAATCAGCGAGTGAGTACTAGTTCGAACATAACCTTTTTCTTCGTATGCTGCAAGTTTGAATCGGCAGGGGGTCCTATTTGAGCATTTCAATCCTTGTTTTCTCCTTTTTCGTCACTATTGAGTGACTTATCTTTGAAGTTTGAATTACATGTCCCATAATTTTTTTTATCACGAGACGTGCTTTGATGGACTTCTTACCGAGATTAACGCTGTCCACATAGAACGAATTGAACGAAGGAAGAAAAAGGAAGTAAAGGAAGATCCGGATGGACAAATTGATTCGCATATCCGAAGCTTTTCATCCTTTGGGCTCAGGCAAAAGTCCTCATCTCCATCAGCTAGTCTGAGTTTCTGTTCACTTTTTTGAAGCCCCGGTTTGTCTGAGGAAAAGGCAGAGAGACCTTTCGTGTTTCGGAGTGTCTGATTCAATACATTGCTTCCCTTTTCTTCTAGGTGCACAAAGGTCTAATCAAATGTTCTTCAAGATTATTAGCGCTGAGGATAGGTTTGAATGTGCGCTTCACATGAAATTCTTGGTTTCATATCAATTTCCTCTTGGTAGCGCTGTTTTCAATTGATTGTCACAAGCGTACTTTTCACAAAACCATCGGGAAACATTCCAGTAAAGAGAAGTAAAATAGTGAAAAAAGCAGGTGGCTAGTTTCGCATCCTATCCAGACGAGCTACTGTATGTATGTATGTCGTTGAGCCCAAGGGGCAAAGGGAAGCTATCTCGTTCCTTCCCCGGTCAGCCGCTCGGGTTTGTTACATGCGAGAGACGGTCGATTGGCGCGATCATTTTGCCATTGACGTGTATTGATGGGTAAGTGGTAGGCACGGTGCGAGTCTACCAGAATGGACAACTCGTCCAAATTTCTGCATTATAAGGCCCAGGGGTTGGCAGCGCACCAAAGCAGTGGCCTTACTAGGGAGGTCGTTCAGGACGTGGAGCGCTTTTTGAAAACGGTTTTTTGCATGATGTGGGGTTACGTGCATGGAGTACCAAACTGGTGTTCATTTTTCCTGAACGCCTCTGGGAATGCCAAAAATGGAGTGAAAAAGAAGTCCATGGAAACCGACTGTTTTTGAGCCTGAATGGGCTCTAAATCACTCGCAACTTCGGCCAGTTGCTGCCTATAGGGTCCTTATAAAGGTACTGGTATCGATGAGAAAAGTAGTCGCCAATGGGGTCCTACTTGTGGCACGTAGTCCCCAATTTGGAGCCAAGTCTTTCTCCCACTGGAGTCGTTATGTACATTCGTTTGAGGGACTTGCAGGGCCATTCTGACGCCAGATTGGGTTGATGTCAAGAATAAGTGTCAGAATCGTGATCAGGACCATCGATTACCCCTATAGGCAAACTTTCGGCCAAAAAAATTTTTTTGACTTTTTTTGAGTTGTGATAGACCGACCATTTGGTCGTCGGTGATGACCGGAGACCCACAACTTTGGAGTTGCGATGACGTAGCGATGACGTGGTGGCCGCCGGGCAGCCGCATCGCGGATTTGGTGCTCATAAGGTCCATTCATACTTGGCATGGGCATGGGTGGCCGCAGAACAAGTGAAAAACCATCCTGGACATTTGTCGACCCCCACGACTTCTCGCTCAACGAAGATGTCGTCCTCCCCTACCAAGAGGAGAGACTCATCCGATTTCTTCATCAAATGCACCTGGAGGAATGATGACTATTTTGTTCTTTTTTTCGATGGCGTTTATGGTTGTTGCTAGTTTTTTGTTTCCGTACCACTGAATGAGGGTTTCGATAACCAGCAAAAGTACGACTTCAACAAAGTGACTCTTGAGCATAACCCAATGCACAGACTCAAAAAAGTCAAAAAAATTTTTGGCTGAAAGTTTGCCTATAGGGGTAATCGATGGTCCTGATCACGATTCTGACACTTATTCTTGACGTCAATCCAATCTGGAGTCAGAATGGCCCTGCAAGTCCCTCAAACGAATGTACATAGCGACTCCAGTGGGAGAAAGACGTGGCTCCAAATTGGAGATAAATGGCACTAGAGCTGAAAGTAAATGCCATAGTCATGATCAGGGCATCGAATAACATAAGCTCAGCTTTCAGACAAGTTCTTGCTTAATGGTATGTGAAATCGAAATTGCTGAATAGCACCGACTACGGGCTATAACTATTAGGATGTGCCTATAAATGGCAGATATCCGAGTAAAATTCATTAACAGACGTATATGGAAGCGACAACAACGGAAAATAAAAAATGCAAAAACGTGCAAGCCGAGGGGAGTCGAACCATCATCCCCATCCCCACTGCCTGCTTGGGAATCCTCCACGCTATCCACTAGGCCATCCGATCGTTGGCACAGGTACCACTTCGATTGGCTTGTTTCCAAATTGGCCGTCGACTCTTAACTACGTGCCACAAGTAAGGACCCCATTGACGACCTACTTTTCTCATCGATACCAGTACCTTTATAAGGACCCTATAGGCAGCAACTGGCCGAACTTGCGAGTGATTTAGAGCCCATTCAGGCTCAATAACAGTCGGTTTCCATGGACTTTTTTTTCACTCCATTTTTGGCATTCCCAGAGGCGTTCAGGAAAAATGAACACCAGTTTGGTACTCCATGCACGTGACCCCACATCATGCGAAAAACCGTTTTCAAAAAGCGCTCCACGTCCTGAACGACCTCCCTAGTTAGTTCCGATACCCATGCTACTTAACCAGGTCATCTCCTCACATGGGGAAATGCACTAGTTCAAAGTTTTGGACGAGTTGCACCGCCCAAAGGACGGTTTGTCCGGTGACATGTTTTGACGCTTCAGCGACAAATAAAGGATCGTCTTGAACGAATGTAGTGTAGGGCCGCTGTGGATTGGTGGGCTGTGAGGACGGGGGTCTGGGCGCAGTGCCAGAACCGTTCTCGAGGCCGTTGTTAACAGAGAGCGTGAATATGACTGTATCATTTCATTCGTATTACTCGTTTCCGTACCCCACTTTTTTTGTCGATGGCGCTCCTTGACAAGAAGGCAGAGAACGGCTTTGACGGCGTGACATATCATACTGCCTGACACGCCCAACCGTCCGCAGCGAACTAGACTATACATCCTTCACTATTCTTCCAAGAATAATAACAGCGTTGAGCTTTCAGAAGGAAGATTCAGTGGTAGTATGAGGTAGAAGACGGACATTGCCATCGTCGCGATTAAGTGGCATCGCTACTGCATGATTTTGAAGCCGCGATAGGTGCTATCCTAACGTGCTTGCGAACATAATTACTTGTCCGAGGCGTCTGCATCCCTCCAAGATACCTGTCAAACGTCGCAGAGCCTCTCTCCCCTCTCTTTTTTGGTGCGTTTTGCTTGTTCGCTCCCCCCCTCCCTTTCTTATCTTTCCAAAATGCTCCAGCCATTATTTGCAATGACAAGGCCTCTGTACCTCCAAGATATAGAATGTCCACTTGAGAACAGAAGCCCTGTACATATATGAAAAAAATCGTGGCTTTCATTTTCATAAAATTTCGGATTGTACTTTTACAGACCTTCAAGCGATTTCGTTACTCTAGAGGACCGCCTCCAGCAAGATAATAGATCAGATAGATAGCTGACGATGTTGATATATCTCTGCTAAATATCAGCTTCCATTTGAGCTGACGTTTGCGACATGAAAAATTGTGTTTCTTCAGCTCGCGGAGGATCTTAACCTCGATCCACGCCCAGAATACATGAGAGCATGGTTGCAGCATGGTGGTGATATCCCTCTCGCTGTGACTACTGGAAACCAGATTTCGTCAAGGTAGAATTTCAGTTGCTAATCTTTGAATGGATTGTTTTTCCAGGTTTTTTCTTCGCTTTCCTTCTAGAAAGTGTTTCCAGACTTATGAGTCTTTCTGGTGCAACGGTTCTGCTGAGACTGCCGGCAAAGTCACCGCAGTGTTCAGTTTTACGAGCTGGAGAAATAGTGGATGCCCTTTGGCTGGGTCCCTTTTGAGATGTTCTACCTTCTTACTTTTACTTCCATGTGATTGTAGCTGTGGAACCATGTGCCAGTTCACATTGTTGTTTACCGTTAGGGAGGGCTGGAAGGCCTCCCGAGTCATTTATCTTTTATATGTGGAATCGCCTTCATTTATACATGTGCAAACAATTGTGATATTTTTCTAGTGGTAATCAGTAGCTAGTCTTGACATTTTATGGTTCGGCGACGAGAGGGGGGGGGAGGGCAGTTTGCACTTTCGCCGCTCTCCATGATCGTATACATTGCTTTACACTGACAGGTTTGCCATCGTGGGTCGACGAGCTGGCTCCAGCTTCACAAGAGTTCACAGGTTTCACCAGAGTGAGACTTGTAAACCGGAACTAGTGAAGCAGCGAAAGTGCAAAATGCCCCTCGTCGCCGAACTGCTCCCATTTTACTACTCGGTGTTTTTTTTCAGTCATCTTTGATACCTCTTGTAGTCATTATACCAGTGTGTTTTTGACACAGATCGATTTTGCTTATCGTATTTTGCCCAGTGTTTCTATGGATCTTTATCTTTCATCCCGGTATCATTCCAATGTTTCAGGTTGATAACTTTTCGGTGAGTCAATAAACGGCTACTATAGTGAAGTGTACAAATAATACATTGTGTTCATTCGCTTCGCTATCTAGTGTTTTTGTTCGTATATGTTTTTTTATTATGTAATGTTATTATATGATTTATTATTCTGTTAATGTTCGGTAATTTCTTTTAAGGATGACTTCGGAATCATTGACCAAGGATATCGAACGTGTACAGGAAAAACTGCGCGAATTGGATGGAACGATTGCGACTTTACGAGCTAATCGCCGAGATTTTGATATGTAGGTTTTTGAATTTGCTCAAATAGGGAGTCGATGTAAACGTTCTGGAAATAGAACCGTTGTTTAATTATTATGCTGTTTAGGGGAGGATTAGGGATCAAGCGTCGTGTTTCAAATGAAACTGGTTATGGTGGCGATAGATACTCCAATGGCAGGTGGGAATTCATTTTTATTTGCTTAGACCATTTGATGCGTTGATAACATGCGTCAATTTGTGACTCAAGTAGCCTAGTTAGGCGCAGTTCGGCGACGGGGGGGGCATTTTGCACTTTCGTTGCTCCATCAGTTCCGTTTGTATACCTTACCTGATGAAACCTGTGAACTCTGGAGCAAGCTCATGGAGCCATAAACCTGTCAACTGAAAAGACTCTCTAGATGGGTCAACACGTTGATGGGAAGTAACAAAGGCGCTAAATGCCCTCTTCCCCCTCCGTCGCCGAACTGCGCCGTCTAGTTACCTACATGGAATGGGTTGAAGGCGCACTGTACACTAACCTCCGCAAACTTGTTCCTTGCCTTGTGAGAGGTGAACGGGTCCGCGGCCGCATTAGCGTGCCACGTTCTACCCGCGGAATTGCGCGAGAGTGGGACTGGAAACTGGTGATACCCTGATGCCCTCTCCCGATTCTGCTTGCGCTGCCCAGGCAGGGCGAGGGCAACAACAATTCTAAAACAACGGACAAAAGTGCCTTCAACTCGACGAAAGCGTAATTGCACGCCCTCTGACGTTGGCTCTGAGTGGTCTCGATGCAAGAGCAGCACATTCACGGAAGCGCTGGGCGGAGTATAGGAAGGACCACCGCGGTACGCATACATCGCAGCTCCGTTTCCTTGCTTTTTCATGAGAGAAAATGGTACGCTACTGCAGCTTTGGACCCGTTCACCACTCTTCCAGTTTTAACTAGTTGGTTTATGCAAACTCGGAGTTACTGTATGTAAATTACCACCCGGTATTTTGGTCCTGAAATAAGAGCACACGATCTTGGAAGGGTGAAAATGAACGTTTAAATGTGTGATTCCTTGATAACATTCGTTTCAGTGGACGCATTACGGTGATTAGCGACGTATCCCCCGGATTCAATAGGCGACGAATAGAGTAGGTTTTATTATAATATTTTTTAGGTTTGGAGAATGAACACCGAAGGTGTCCGTGGGTAATTTTATTAAACTTCGACAAGGGAAGGATACTAACTCGTCCTGGCCATTCAGAATGAGATGTATACTCCTAGAAGCGTCTTCGGACGCTGATATCAAATCTGGCTTCCAAATCTGCTAAACGATTCTGGGTGAGGAGTTACGGACCTTTTTTGCTACTGTGCTTAACCATTGCGGTGCGCCCCCCTGCTTATGCTTCGCGCTTGTAAAACACTCGTTCGTGACCCAACCGCCATCGTGGCTCGGTGGCGCAGTAGGTAAGTGGATGGACTCATAGTCGTGCGATGGGGGTTCGAGTCCTTGATGCATTTCGTAGTTTTGCTTTTTCTTGAAACGTGTGCTCAACACTTGGGAAGTAGTTTTGCATACCTGTCCGACCACCAAGACAACTCCCTGCTCTTTATTAGACCCTATGTCTGATTTTTGAGAAGCGTGTTTCATTTTTGAGAGACTTTCGGTGAAAAGATCACATACATAAAGTGATTGTAAATGGCAGCACTTTTATTTAACTCATATATTTTTGTAATTAATGCGACTTTTTTCGCACTCGAACGGTAGAAGGCAATGGCTTCATTTCATAAACCACACGCATACTTGATATGGACTTGTATAAAGTGGAGTCGCAATAAGGTGAGAGTGTGAGAGTGAGTACCTTCTCTATCGCGACTGTTACATCGCCAAAAAGCTGACGGTATAGAAATCTCTTGGCTCCTAGGAAACTTTCTTCATAGCATCACACGTGATACAAAGGAGTAAATCACTTGATAATCACATACGAGCTATCTTCCTGCACAGGTCCAATTACAAGGTTGTCGTACAGTGTGTCGAAAATTGTAATTGACATTGAAACATTGTACCCCAGAAAACTCAAAAAACCTTTTCCCTGCAAATAGATACATATAAGTTGTATATTCGATACCCAGTCAGAATATCACATTCGTTTCGAGGTGCGCTGGAGTCATTTTGCGCCATTCTGCGCCAAGGTTGGCAAGACCCTCACACAATCGGTCACTTTTTTCACCAAAGTCGATGAAAACTTGCATATGGGGGTTAATTGAGGTCCTGATTACGGAACCAGCATTCGCGCTAGGCGCTGGTGCGATTTGGCGCCATTATGCGCCAATTTGGCGCCATATTGGCGCATCATGGCGCCAAATCGCGCCAACGCTGGAAACCTGTGTGATATTCTTAATCAGGACCTCAATTAACCCCCATATGCAAGTTCTCATCAAACTTTGGAGGAAAAAAGTGTTGGCGCCAAATTGATGCATGATGCGCCAAATACGGCCAGCGCAAAACGATGGTATTTATAAACCGTCGATCAGGGCATAGAATTCAGCGAGAAAAATTTTTTGAGCTTTCTGGGGTAGGAGTAGTTCAACAGTGCCTAATATTACTTTAGTTATGGTAGGCACGGTCGCAGAGGTGTTGGCTGATATTGTGTGCGTGGGTGATTAGAGCTACCGAACATGTTGAAATCTTTCGTTGCCCACACACGTTGTCATTTCTATATGATGGTGAAATTCGAGAACATGGTATTGTCATGCAGATATGCATGTGTATTTTTTTGGTCACTTGGCATGACCGATTAGGTAGGAAGTGTAATTTTTCACCACGAAAATCGTTCGCGGGGCTCAATAAAGAGCAGGGAGTTGTCTTGGTGGTCGGACAGGTATGCAAAACTACTTCCCAAGTGTTGAGCGCACGTTTCAAGAAAAGCAAAACTACGAAACGCATCAAGGACTCGAACCCCCATCGCACGACTGTGAGTCCATCCACTTACCTACTGCGCCACCGAGCCACGATGGCGGTTGGGTCACGAAGGGTTTACAAGCGCGAAGCATAAGCAGGGGGCGCACCGCAATGGTTAAGCACAGTAGCAAAAAAGGTCCGTAACTCCTCACCCAGAATCGTTTAGCAGATTTGGAAGCCAGATTTGATATCAGCGTCCGAAGACGCTTCTAGGAGTATACATCTCATTCTGAATGGCCAGGACGAGTTGGTATCCTTCCCTTGTTAGTTGGCAGCTCGCAGTCACACAAGTGTGATGTCTAATGTTAGAGTATTTTGAATAGAACGGCTACAAATGTAGAAGCGTAGTGTTATTGGGCGAGTAACCTATACACGGTAGTGGTCAGAAGTTTGATTGTGTCATTATAACGCCCGTTTCCTCTTGAAACAGGCTTGATGCAGACTCCCTTGTTATTACCTTTAAGAGACATTCGTTCTATTTCTAAAAATGTTGTGCATAGCAGGCTATTCTTTTGGGCGACAAGTAGCCCTTCTTAACCTGTGTTTTGTTTTTGAAGGGATGAGTATTGTGAAACGTAAAGCAGCTCTATAACGTTTTTGCTCAATGTTTTGTAATTATACTAAATTGAATCTTCCGCAGTTAGAAAAATACAGTGGATATTGGTGCAGTCAGTTGGAGCGGGTCGGGAGGCATAGAATGAGCCTAACCGCAGTGTTTTCACATCGGTTGTTCTTCTCCACACAGCTAAAAATTAAAAAGCCGAAAAAATTGTCGTAACAGGGATAGTTTATATCAGGGCAAACGCGTGACATACGAACTTGCAAAATATTTGGTCAATCCAGCGATGTAATTTCTCCAGACCATTGTATTCACATGGTTCGCTTCCTTGGCGGCGCTCAGTATGAAAAGGAAACAAAAGTTGCAAAATTCTGGCGCTAGTGCCATGCTTATTCATCTTGAAATTCGGTGGCCCTGACAACCGCGCTGTATCGGAATTCCCGTTCTGCTTGAAATAATCCAAGTTCCTGGCAACAGAGTGGAAGAGGAAAATGTAATAGAATAACTGGACCAGTGAAAATGCTGGCGTATTTGAACTCTTGACAATTCCACAAAATCACTGCGCTTTACTTGAAGCACATTACCTGTCTCTTAATATTGTGCCTTATATCTGGAGAGTTTTCACAGAAAAAAACTTTTTGGCATAATGCAGGATGGTACTTGGTCTAAAGTGGTGGCAAGGGGTGCTACATAGTGAAAGAAAAGATAAGAGAAAGCGAAGTGAAACAGTCAAAAACTTGCGAAAAAACCTGTAACCTGCTCCACACTGCAATTTACACAAGCCTTTTTAATTTACAATAAGCAATTTCGGACGAGCTTCCCGTTGGCATCGTGCCAATAATAGCTACAGTAGATACGGCTGCATGTATGTATTCATATGCTTGTAGCACATCGCTTCATATCAATCCCTTCGCTTCATACTGTACTTCTCGATTGAAGAGATACGGGCATCAGGATTGGTCGGACATTTGTGGGCGGGCGAGCGAGGTAGACTTTCGGGTCCGTATGTTGCAACTTGATAGGGCGCTATAGGTACCTTCCATGAAATGTAGCGCCTATTCAGAAGGGCCGAAATCTGTCCTGCTAGACGTATTAATCCTATACGTATTGGGGATTTATCGCGCCACTTGTCTTTAACATGAACAGCTAAAAGGCTCAGAATCCTATCATTGAGACCTCGTCTTTAAGAATGGTACGTAGTGAAGAGCGGCCCAACAAACGACAACGTATGGATTACGATGATGTGGATGATGACGAGGATCGTGATATTCGTCCAAAAAGGTTAGCAGAGTGAAGGGAAAAATTGTGGATGTAATTTATGCTTAGAACAAAGTCAGTTAATTTAGGACAATAGCTTCTACGGTAGTCATGCCATCGATCGAAACGAAGAGTCGCGAGGAGAAAATCGAGGAAATGAACAAGACTGAAAAGAAAGAAGTTACAACTAGGTACAACTCCAGCTCATCGAAGTTGCATCCATTTACCTCGTTGAAATTCGCTTTCACTTCAGAAATCGTCGTATGTTCTCGAACCTCCTCATGGGCACGCTCACTCGTTTCCAGAGAGACGAGAAAAAAGTTCAGAATGTTGAAAAAATTCAGGTACATTGAGCAGAACGCAAAATACCTTTTTTTTCAAGTTTAGAAAGCCGTTAAGCACATCTAAGCATTGAATGTTCAGGCTGAAAAACAGCTTGAAGTAGAAAAACGTCTCGAAGACAAAAAACGCGAGGATCGCGAAAAGGTTATTACTACTTGTACAATTTCTTCATCCTTTTTCAATTTTTTGATCAGTGGTGGACGTTGGAGGGTATCACAGATTTTAATTCAAAAGATGCCTTTTAGTTAATGGCCGAG